>JASDQU010103951.1:131881-176840 GCA_032191745.1 Picea mariana
TGGGAAGCTAGACGGACCATCTTAATTGTGTGTGGCCCCTTTGCGGCTCGGGGGGCTAAGGGGGAAGCAGAGTACCCCTAGCGTTGGCTGGGAGGTACCGGTGAGGTCTCGATGGTCGACGAGCGGGAGTGGCACGGAGCGCGCGGACGTCATTCAAGGCAGGCAAAGAGGCAAAGGTATGCTCGTTTATTTGGTAGAGTAGAATGCATATTTAGTTACTTCAGATGTTATAATTGTATTGTTGTAAAAACGTTAACTCAACAGTTGTAATTGGGTAATCGGTGGAAAAATAATCTCTACTTCATCTATTGTATTTATATAGTTAAACGTCTATGCTGTTGTCCTCGGCTGAATGATTACCTCGTGCCTTCCCGCAATTGAATACCTTTGCATTCCTTGAAATTTAACTCTACACTCTTGAATGATCACCTCGTCATACGTGATGATCCCCTCTGTATTTTATATGGGTTAAACTCCAAAAGGTTTGTGTTTTAATGAGTATTGTATCGTTACTTACTTCCCTGTGTTGAATAATTCCCTTACAATCTAATAGTTCTAGTATAGATATGAAGAATCTCGTCTCTTTTATAGCGATATAACACTTAATGTGGGATTGCTAAATTAGTATTTAATGAATGCGAAATTCTTTGTGATACCCACGTTTTTTCCAACGAAGTACCTTGTGATTTACCAACAATTTATTTCATTAGAGTGGGGGTAATTAAATACCTGCATTTTGGGGTGATAGTCTGTGATTTTTTTTTCCATGTTAAAGCAGAGAGTAGATATAAAACTCTGCACATTTTTATTCCTGCATTTATCTAAACGACAACAAAATAAGATAGTAGTTCTTCTTTATCCTTCTTGTTGGTCCCAAGGTAATCTTTAAACAACTCACCGATGTAAATGTATTTAATTATCGGTGGTATCACACCTTATGGAGAGAGAAATTGTACTCATAGCAGACAAGAGGTTTTAAATATTAGACAGTATATCTTTACTACTCCAGATGACTGTTAGCCATGACAGACAACGATATTCCAAAGGCGTTGTCTTGTTGCTGTGTTGACAGTGTTTATTCTAAAATAAATGGGGATGTTGGTTCCAACAACGATTCGTTCCACCGCACCTGTCCCATTGCGAATCTACACCAGGCTACATTTATGCAGCACCTTCCATCAACCCCGCGAGTCCTCTTTGATAGACCACACATCTTGTTTCGGACAGAGATTTTATAATTGATGGCATTATATATTGATAGCATTATCACTTAATTTTTGACAGCGTCTACATGTGAATTACAGAGAATTTGGCTACGTGGATCTGCGCTGTAATGTTTACAGTGTTATCGCTGTTCACGTTGCCATCCAAACCTCCAAACTCCTTCACCCTTGAAGTCTGGCAACGAAGTCGATCCTTAGCTTGCCACTGTATTGCATTTTTTTTCCCTTGCCTCAGACACTGGTACAGCTGGAAATCAATCGAGTTGTGGAGTCCAGGTCCTACAGCATGTGGCAGATGGAACCTCCAGCTATTCACCTGCTGAGTTTTAAGGGAGAATTCA
Organism: Picea mariana; assembly: GCA_032191745.1. Classification (NCBI taxonomy): domain Eukaryota; kingdom Viridiplantae; phylum Streptophyta; class Pinopsida; order Pinales; family Pinaceae; genus Picea; species Picea mariana. The sequence goes on from JASDQU010103951.1 coordinate 133,446, forward strand.
CTTGCCAGTCGGGTGAGCAAAATTTCATCTTATTTATGACATCATTAATTTTCTCCTTGCAATTTTTATGAGTGAGCCTGCGTGGGTTTAAAGAAGTCTGCGTTCACCCTTTTAAACCTACGACGAATTTTCTTTACCTATTGACTGTGGACTTACCTAACCATTGGCTGAGAAGTGAGCCTTAATGGCCTACGAATTCCTCCCTTCGACCGCGATTATCGCGTTAACACAACGCTAAAATTTCTGGGCATTTGCACTGGCTCGTGGGAGAGGTTAGCGGGATCCTGGCGATTTCCTTATGCTCGAATTTACTCACCCTCCGTTTTAGTGATGAAGTCCAATCAGACTGCCTGCCCTTTCACCATCTAGAGCACATCCAGTTCTAAAAAAAAACTTGGGACGTATCCAACCGATGTTTTACCACTCTGTCCATTGGGCATTCATTTCTAACTTTTATAGTTCTGTCACGGATGTTTAGTGCGATGGAAAAGTAACAGGATGTTACTAATTACTGTGCAACATAGGGACATGGATACCCAAACAAATGCTCCCGTGATGTTCGTGTTTCCGACCACGTCACCCTGCCCATTTGAACCTGAGTTGTCAGACTTAAACACCGTATAATCCTGTAGATGGCTATTGTCTTATGGTTAGGTTAATGTATCTGTCATAAATAACATTCCAGATGTATGGTGTTAGATATTTTATGCATGGTTGTAATATGAAATGATTGATATTATGTTAAAGTAATCGATTCATGGGCAGCATACCAAACGTAAGGTAATCAACCATTATTTGCAGGTTAATGGAACAAAGATATGGTTGACATCATTTTATGGAATGTGGTTGAAATGTTGTCAAGTGTAAAAATTCTACCTACATAAATTAAATGTTAAATTTTATTGCATTTAGATGAGGATGTAATTATCCCGTTCTTATTTTCCTTTATATTTAGTCTTTACATCTTCTACATTTGTATCTTAATGTAAGGCCCAGATGTAAAGTGTTGATATTTAATTGCAAGGTTAGTTAAAAAGAGTTATTGTTGATATCACTTTAGGGAAGTGTGGTTGAATGTCTGTAGAGTGTATAATTCCACATACATAAAATAAAGGTTAATGTTATTGCAATTAGGTGATGATGCATTATCCTTTCGTATTTTCTTTTATATTTAGTCTTTAGAGCGTCTACATTATAACTTAATACGAGGCCAAGATGTAACTTGTTTGATGTTTATATTGCAAGGTTATTTAAAGGAGATATTGTTGATGTCATTGTGGGAATGTGGGTGAATGTTTGTCGAATTTGTACACATATAAAATTCACTGTCTTGGACCTAAGTACAATCAGTCATGGGGTAATGGGCATTGCAATTCATTGATTTCACATTATTTTTGGGGTAGATTGGGCAGATCGTGAAATACTGGAAATTTCAGGGAGTAACGAATCGGTGAGTGATGCTAATTGAGTCGTGGATAATGCCTTGTCTTAAAGAGGTTGGTTGTTTTCGGAGCCCATTCCGGTTTGATTTTCTGTGTAAAGAATCCAGTGCCATATCAAGAGTCTCGGGCCCTTTAAAGGCAGGGTTTCCACTCTTGCGACAGACCTCTAAGGTCGTATCAGTAGTCGCGGGCTCTTTAAAGGCAGAGTTCCCACCACTGCGACCTCCTGACAGAGATTATTAGTTTCTGCTTGAGCAGTCGGCCAGGAGCCTATCTGACATTCTCTCTCTCCAAAGCAGAGAACTAAGATTAAACGCCCTGCTTTCCTGTGCAGAAATAGTAAAATCTGCTACTATGGATTCTTCCATCTATGTTCGTACGGTACATAACACAGTATGTCGTTTAATGCTTGTAGTTACTTGTTGTGCGCCTTATGTCTTATTGTTGTGATCATCATGGTTGCGTCTTGTTAGTCGTCGGGTGGAAAAGTAGAGTCGAATATGTTTGTTTCCTTGTACGCGCACACACACTTGTTTAAAAAAAATAAAAATAAAAATTTCCCACTTGTTATATGAGGTTTGTAGTCGTGACGAATGGGAGGTTTGTTACATATGGTATCAGAGTGGGTTCGAACTGCAACTTGGGATTCGCTACGGCTTCCATTGACAGGATTTGATTTGATTATACTGTTGCTGATCGAGTTGTTTGTGTGCGTGCAGGTAATCATGGTTAGAAGACGCCATGGAGGCAGACGACGGGGTGCTAGGGGAGGAGGCATGATGCCTCCAGTAGCATCCACGCCTGAGGGGTCTAACCCCCAGGGAGGCGAGCAAGTTCTTAGACAGGAGTAGATAGTAGTTGGAGACGTGATCAGGATGATGAGGTCTTTTCAGCGCATGTCTGAGGCACTGATTAGCCGCTTGGAAAGAGATGAGGCCAGGGCACCGACACCTGCTGAGGTTCCACCGTGCGCACCAGCCGTTACTGGTAGCATTCATCGTGAACTCGAGAAAGTCAAATTTACCGAGTCCTTTGGTGCCCCAGACGACGTAGCCGCCGAGGCATGGTTGGAGAACATGGTGATGTGCTTCACACTTCACGATTATACCTCCAACATGAAATTCCACATGGCGGTCTTTCAACTGAAGGGGAATGCTCTTCTATGGTGGAAGATGCTCCTGCCGCAGCTGAACATGGCCATTGAAGATGTGTCATGGGAAATGTTCGAGGAACGGTTCCGAGAGAGGTATCTTTCATAGGAATTCATTGAGTGTCAGCACAATGAGTTCAACGCTTTATGACAGGGAAGTCATACAGTGCCCAAGTACGAGACACATTTGTGGATCTGCTCCAGTATGCTTCGCACCTTAACACATAAAAACTTAAGGTCAACAGGTTCGTGTTGGGCCTTAACGACAGCCTGCATGCTAAGGTTAGGATTTTGATGCCTCAAACCTTGCACAATGTTGTCTAGAAGGCCCTCATAGTAGAGGAGGAGCTTATCAGTGGGGGTCAGACAAGGACTCCAGCAAGACCAGCAGGGCAGGGTTCATATGGAACACTGCGGCACCAGACACCAGCGAGACATACGCCGGGATATCGTGGCTACCAGAAGGGATCCACTTTCACTACACCCCAACAACTGCCACCTCAGCAGCGAACACCTTATCGAGGACCACAGCATCAATAGCAGCGTCGCCCATAGCAGTAGCAGTTTAGGCCTGTTCAACATAATAGACCAGGTTTTCAGGCCAGTGGGCCATCATCTTCTACTTTGGGTACCAGGACTACTGGGCCGAAGAAGGGCTATTGGACGTGTGGGGAGCCACACTACCAGTGCGACTATCCTATGGAGAGGACCAAAGCGTCCAGATCATCCGGACCCCCTACAGTGGGAGACATGGGCAAGGCCCATCGGATTCATGCAGTGGTGAATGACTGCCAGGAAGAGCACCATTTGACTGTGCTCGAGACGATAGGTACCATCGCTGACTAGACCCTTAGTATTTGATAGACCCAGGTGCTACTAAGAGTTTCATTTCTGGTGCAATGCTAAAAAGGATTAAGGTAAAGGCAGTCGAACAAGACGAGTTTAGCTTCGTCGAGATGGCTTCAGGAGCCAAAAAGAAGGTTGGAGGAAATATTATGGACTGTATCCTTAACTTGGGAGAGTTTGTCACGAGGGTCAACTTGTATGTCACGATCTTAGGATCTTATGACGTCATGATTGGTATGGATTGGTTGGAATCGCATGAGGCGATACTCAACTGTAAGACAAAATGGTTGAGCTTGATCGATGATGAGGGACAGAGACGTGTGGTTGTAGGATGGAACCAAGGAGTATCCCTGAGGTTTGTCACTTCCTTACAGTTACGGAAGAGTATGCACAAGGGGTGCAAGCTTTATGCAATCCTTGCGTTAAACGAGAAGGGAGTAGCGGAAGGTCTAGAACACCTCCTGGTGGTGAAGGAGTTTGCGAACGTATTTCCAGAGGAGTTACCTAGGATGCCGCCAGAAAGGGAATTGGAGTTTACCATAGACTTGAAACCGGGGACCGAACCGATAGCCAGAACGCCATATCGGATGTCGACCCCGAAGTTGCAAGAGTTGAAAATGTAACTAAAGGAGTTGTTAGACCTGGGACTGATACGTCCTAGTGTGTCACTGTGGGGAGCACCTGTCATTTTCATACGAAAGAAGGATGGATCATGGAGGCTTTGCATTGACTACCGTCAACTGAACAAGGCTACAATCAAGAATCAGTATCCCTTGCCGAGAATTGATGATCTGTTCGATCAAATGAAGGGTGTGGCGGTGTTCTCTAAGATCGATTTATGATCAGGGTATCACCAGTTGCGGATCAAGGAGGATGACGTCCCTAAGACAACCTTTAAGACGAGATTTGGACATTACGAGTTTACTATTTTTCCGTTTGGACTGACAAACGCCCCAGGGGTATTTATGAGTTTGATGAACGGGGTGTTCCACGAGTACTTCGACAAGTTCATCCAAGTATTCATTGACGATATTTTGATCTACTCTTGGATGACGGAGGAGCATGACGAGCACTTGCGCTTGGTACTATAGTGTCTATGAGAGCACAAATTATATGGGAAGTTGTCCAAATGATCTTTTTATCAATCGAGGATTCACTACTTAGGGAAGGTAATCTCTGGCGAAGGTATCGTTGTGGATCCAGCTAAGGTTGAGGCTATTATGGAATGGTCTGCACCGAGGAATGTCACAGAAGTGCGTAGCTTTATGGGTTTAGCAGGATACTATCGACGGTTTGTCGAGGGATTTTCGAAGATAGCAAATCCGATCACGGAATTACAGAAGAAAAACAAGAAGTTTGTTTGGACTGAGAAATGTGCTGAAGCGTTTCGGAGGCTTAAAGAGTTGTTGACAACCACGCCGATACTAAAAGTCCCTGACATGGACGCGGACTTCTTGGTATGCACTGACGCATCCAAGGAAGGTTTAGGTGGAGTCTTGATGCAAGACGGACGAGTGATTTCTTACATTTCGAAGAAACTGAGAAAACATGAAGAGAACTACGCGACACACGATTTGGAGTTATTAGCCATTATATATGCCTTGAAGGTTTGGAGACACTACCTTGTTGGACGAAAATTTGAACTAAAGACTGATCATTGTGGACTACAACACATTTTTACGGAAAACGACATGAACGCGTGACAACGACATTGGTCGGAATTACTTAGCGAGTATGACTTTGAGATTACTTACATAAAGGGAACGGTGAACTGAGTGGTGGATTCTTTGAGTTGGAGTCCATGCCTCTTTTCGGTGTTGCCTCTTCAGACGAATCTACGTGAAAAGATTCTAACCTTACAACGTGAAGATGAATGGTACAAGGAGGTCGAGGGCTTTATTGGACAAAACATCATGATGGTACCATGATACGAGGGATTTTCATTTGATAGCGATGGGTTATTGAGGTTTAGAAGTTGGATTTACGTACCGCCAAACGACGAGTTGAGGATGTTGATCCTAAGCTAGGCTCATAGAGTAGTGTACATGGCTCACCCGAGAGTCACGAAGATGAGGGCAGACCTTAAACCCTTATTTTTCTGGAAGGGAATGAAGGCTGACATAGTCAACTTTGTGTCTAGACGTCTAGAGAGTCAGCAGGTAAAGGATGAACATAGACACCCAGGAGGATTACTTCAACCACATGCCATTCCGGAATCGAAATGGGAAGTTATTTCGATGGATTTTATTGTTGGATTGTCACTGACGGCAAGGAGACACGACTCGATTTTTGTAGTAGTAGACACTCTGACGAAGAGTGCTCACTTTATTCTTGTGTGTACGACGTATCAGGCACCTGACATAGCTAGAGTTTTCATTAGTGAGATTGTGAGGCTGCATGGCATGCCTAAGAGGATTATATCCGATCGAGGATCGGTGTTTACTGGACAATTTTGGACGAGTTTCCAAGAGGCCTTGGGAAATCAACTTAACTTTAGTACTGTGTATCACCCAGAGACTGACGGACAGACAGAATGAACAAACCAAACCTTGGAAGACATGTTGCGCATGTACGTGATGGACCAACAAAAGCATTGGGAGGAATTCTTGCCTCTAGTAGAGTTCGCTTACAACAACAGTTATCAGAGCACCATTAAGATGGCACCTTTTGAGTTTCTTTATGGGTGGCCGTGTCGGATGCCCTTGAGTTGGGATCATCTTGAGGATAGGGTCCTGGTGGGACCAGAAGTGATCCAAGAAATGCAAGAGAAAATGAAAACCATAAGACAAAGGATTAAAGAAGTGCAGGATCGACAGAAGAGTTATGCCGATGCGCATCGAGTCGACCGTAGTTACGAGGTCGGCAATCGAGTCTTCTTGCGGGTTAAATCGCATAAGAGTTCGATCAAGTTTGTAAAGGGAGCTAAACTCTCTCCTAGGTTCGTGGGACCTTTTGAGATTGTGGAGAGAAAGGGGCTCGTGGCCTATCAACTAGCCTTGCCTGATTTTTGAGGCATATGCACGATGTTTTTCGTGTATCTGTTTTGAGACATTACATTAGTGATCCTACACATGTGATGGACATGAGTTCCTTGCAGGTATCAAACGAGGGAGTGCTCATGGCTGAGCCAGTCCGCATCTTAGATCACCGTGTTCGACAGTTATAACGTCGAACGGTAGATCAGGTCAAGGTCCAATGGGACAACTATAGTCCACACTCGGCGACCTGGAAGGATGCATATGATATGCGCTAGCGGTTTCCATTTTTGTTTGATAGATAGACTTATGATACTGTGATACATTCATTTCGACATTTATACTGAGAAACTTCGGGACGAAGTTTAGACCAAGAGGGGGTGTATGTGACATCCCACTCTGGCGCACTGAGAAAACTTATTCTTTGAGGACACTTGCTCGCAAGTGATCTGGACTTTTATGATGATAAAACATTTATCCTTGATTATGATGTGTTATGATAGATGACATGATGTTTTACTTCTTTGACAATAGACAGGTGCTATTGACTCAGTTTGATTGAGTGTGCAGGGTTTTGGACCTTGAGGATGCAAAGGCATCGATGGAACCCCTTGGACTTCGGATTGAGTCAGGGAGTGTGCTATTTGGGTTGATTTATTACTGTGATATTTCATTGATTTGATGATATGATGTGGACATGTTCTGACACGATTATTGATGATGCAGGATGACGATAGCTTGCCGACCAGACTCATATATGGATTAAAGGGGTCACACACGATTTCCAGAGAGGTTGAGGGAGAGGTGTGGACAACAGCCCTGCCACAGCCTACTAGCACTCCCGTTGTGGCTCGAACTGTAGGTTAACGATTACCTAGTTCGAGAGGATCCACGATGCCGTGAGGGAAAACTGTGACAGTCGCTCACGATGATTCTAAGGGGCGCGCAATAAGGTGGGGGCCTTATTCCTTAGAGCCCTTAGTCTCCCACAAGTTCACCTGGCAGAGTGTTGACTCCAGGGGTTATAGATGTCTACCAATCAATCAAGTTGGCGAGTAGCACCCTTGGAGCACGTGGTGCGTCCTGAAGGGCACGTCGTGTGAAAGAAACACCAGTTAGCGAGTGGCACCCCTGAAGCATGTGGTGCATCCTGAAGGGCACATCGTGCAAAAGAAACAACCGAGGCGAGTGGCACCCTTGGAGCACGTGGTGCGTCATGAAGGGCACGTTGCATTGATGTTGAGGAAGGAACAAACCTAGATGGCCCTAAGACATTTAACACCTTAATAAATTCTTAAGACGACTTCCCTAAATAATTGTCGCCCAGTTCAGAATCTAAACTTAAGTCTAAAACTTCTCTAGGATAAAATTTTGTTAAGCCTTAAGAAAAAAGACCCAAAAAAATAAAAATAAAAATAAAGATATAAACTAAAACCCACTTAAGTAATAATTTTAGTCTTCTTAAATTTAGAGGGTAAATGAAGAGAGTAAGAATTTAATTAAAACTAATGGATTTAAAAATTGCAAAGAAGAAATTATTTCTTAACTTGTGAAAGTACAAAAGATATTAAATAAATAATAAAAGGGAAAGATTTAATAGTGCAACTGCCATTTTGGCTTTAATAAAAAAGGGGAAAGAAGGGAATAATAAGAGTTAGGAAACTAAGTAAATGGAGGAAACATAATAAAGGAAAGATGGGAACTTATGGTAAAAAAAAAAAGCGAGGTCAACATAGTAAGGAAGCTGCAATTAAGAACCTTCTAATTTGAGCTAATTTAGCAACATCATTTTTTTGGGAAAGTATTTAAAACATGTAAGGGGATCTAGGAACACCTAGGAGTAAATTTAAGAGCAATTCTAGGTGGGTGAGGGAATTGAGGCAATTAATAAATTTAAAGAAAATAATTATTGGAGAAAAGAGGGGGATGGACGACACTTGTGTGATGGAGAACAATTAGAATTATTTTTATTAAAACTTAAATTAATTTTGATTTAGGGAAATTTTGAGGTTCTAAAAACTCTATAAAAGAAAGGGAAGATGAGGAAGAAGGGGATCGACTGTTAGTGTAACATTACGCTGCCGGATTTGTGACTCGACTGATTACTTGTGAGGAGTTGGGATTTTCCAGCTCGGATAGGAGTGGTAGCTCGGCCTTGCGAGGCGAGATGGGAAGCTAGACGGACCATCTGGATTGTGTGTGGCCGCTTTGCGGCTCGGGGGGCTAAGGGGGAAGCAGAGTACCCCTAGCGTTGGCTGGGAGGTACCGGTGAGGTCTCGACGGTCGGCGAGCGGGAGCCGCACAGAGCACGTGGACGTCATTCAAGGCAGGTGAAGAGGCAAAGGTATGCTCATTTATTTGGTAGAGTAGAATGCATATTAAGTTACTTCGGCTGCTATAATTGTATTGTTGTAAAAACGTTAACTCAGTTGTTGTAATTGGGTAATTGGTGGAAAAATAATCTCTACTTCATCTATTGTATTTATATAGTTAAACGTCTATGCTATTGTCCTCGGTTGAATGATTACCTCATGCCTTCTCGCAATTGAATACCTCTGCATTCCTTAAAATTTAACTCTACACTCTTGAATGATCACCTCGTCATACGTGATGATCCCCTCTGTATTTTATATGGGTTAAACTCCAAAAGGTTTGTGTTTTAATGATTATTGTATCGTTACTTACTTCCTTGTGTTGAATAATTCCCTTACAATTTGATAGTTCTAGTAGAGATATGAAGAATCTCGTCTCTTTTACAGCGATATAACACTTAATGTGGGATTGCTAAATCAGTATTTAGTGAATGCGAAATTCTTTGTGATACCCACATTTTTTCCAAAGAAGTACCTTGTGATTTACCAACAATTTATTTAATTAGAGTGGGGGTAATTAAACGCCCGCATTTTGGGGTGATAGTCTGTGATTTTTTTTTCCATGTTAAAGTAGAGAGTAGATATAAAACTCTGCACGTTTTTATGCCTGCATTTATCTAAACGACAGCAAAATAAGATAGTAGTTCTGCTTTATCCTTCTTGCTGGCCATAAGGTAATCTTTAGACAACTCACCGATGTAAATGTATTTAATTATTGGTGGTATCACACCTTATGGAGAGAGAAATTGTACTCATAGCAGACAAGAGGTTTTAAATATTATACAGTATATCTTTACTACTCCAGATGACTGTTAGCCATGACAGACAACGATATTCCAAAGGCGTTGTCTTGTTGTTGTGTTGACAGTGTTTCTTCTAAAATAAATGGGGGTGTCGATGCCGACAGCGATTCATTCCACCGCGCCTGTCCCATTGAGAATATACACCAGGCTGCATTTATGCACCACCTTCCATCAACCCCGCAAGTCTTCTTTGATAGACCACACCTCTTGTTTCAGACAGAGATTTTATAATTGATGGCATTATATATTGATAGCATTATCGCTTAATTTTTGACAGTGTCTACATGTGAATTACAGAGAATTTGGCTATGTGGATCTACACTGTAATGTTTACAGTGTTATCACTGTTCACGTTTCCATCCGAACCTCCAAACTCCTTCACCCTTGAAGTCTGGCAACGAAGTCAGTCCTTAGCTTGCCACTGTATTGCGTTTTTTTTCCCTTGCCCCGGATGCTGGTACAGCTGGAAGTCAATCGAGTTGTGGAGTCCAGGTCCTGCAGCATGTGGCAGATAGAACCTCCAGCTATTCACCTGTTGATTTTTAAGGGCGAATTCACTTGCCATTTAGGTGAGAAAAATTTCAGCTTATTTATGACAGCGTTAATTTTCTCCCTGCAATTTTTATGAGTGAGCCTGTGTGGGTTTAAAGAAGTCTGCGTTCACCCTTTTAAACCTACGGTGAATTTTCTTTACCCGTTGACTGTAGACTTACCTAACCGTTGGCTGAGAATTGAGCCTTAATGGCCTACGAATTCCTCCCTTTGACTGCGATTATCGCGTTAACACAGCGCTAAAATTTTTGGGCGTTTGCACTGGCTCGTGGGAGAGGTTAGCGGGATCCTAGCGATTTCCTTACGCCCAAATTTACTCACCCTCTGTTTTAGTGATGGCGTCCAATCAGACTGCTTTCCCTTTCACCGTCCAGAGCACGTCCAGTTCTAAAAAAAAACTTGGGACGTATCCAACCGATCTTTTACCACTCTGTCCGTTGGGCGTTCATTTCTAACTTTTATAGTTCTGTCACAGATGTTTAGTGCGATGGAAAAGTAACAGGATGTTACTAATTACTGTGCAGCGTAGCGACACAGATACCCAACCAAACGCTCCCGTGATGTTCGTGTTTCCGACCACGTCACCCTACCCATTCGAACCTGAGTTGTCAGACTTAAACACCGTATAATCCTGTAGATGGCTATTGTCTTATGGTTAGGTTAATGTATCTGTCATAAATAACATTCCAGATGTATGGTGTTAGATATTTTATGCATGGTTGTAATATGAAATGATTGATATTATGTTAAAGTAATCGATTCATGGGAAGCATACCAAACGTAAGGTAATCAACCATTATTTGCAGGTTAATGGAATGGAGATATGGTTGACATCATTTTATGGAATGTGGTTGAAATGTTGTCAAGTGTAAAAATTCTACCTACATAAATTAAATGTTAAATTTTATTGCATTTAGATGAGGATGTAATTATCCCATTCTTATTTTCCTTTATATTTAGTCTTTACATCTTCTACATTTGTATCTTAATGTAAGGCCCAGATATAAAGTGTTGATATTTAATTGCAAGGTTAGTTAAAAAGAGTTATTGTTGATATCACTTTAGGGAAGTGTGGTTGAATGTCTGCAAAGTGTATAATTCTACATACATAAAATAAAGGTTAATGTTATTGAAATTAGGTGATGATGCATTATCCTTTCGTATTTTCTTTTATATTTAGTCTTTAGAGCATCTACATTATAACTTAATATGAGGCCAAGATGTAAAGTGTTTGATGTTTATATTGCAAGGTTATTTAAAGGAGATATTGTTGATGTCATTGTGGGAATGTGGGTGAATTTTTGTCAAATTTGTACACATATAAAATGCACTGTCTTGGACCTAAGTACAATCAGTCATGGGGTAATGGGCATTGCAATTCATTGATTTCACATTATTTTTGGGGTAGACTGGGCAAATCGTGAAATACTGGAAATTTCAGGGAGTAACGAATCGATGAGTGATGCTAATTGAGTCGTGGATAATGCCTTGTCTTAAAGAGGTTGGTTGTTGTCGGAGCCCATTTGGGTTTGCATTTTCTGTGTAAAGAATCCAGTGCCGTATCAAGAGTCTCGGGCCCTTTAAAGGCAGGGTTTCCACTCTTGCGACATACCTCTAAGGTCGTATCAGTAGTCGCGGGCTCTTTAAAGTCAGAGTTCCCACCACTGCGACCTCCTGATAGAGATTACTAGTTTCTGCCTGAGCAGTCGACCAGGAGCCTATCTGACGTTCTCTCTCTCCAGAGCAAAGAACTAAGATTAAACACCCTGCTTTCCTGTGCAGAAATAGTAAAATCTACTACTATGGATTCTTCCATCTGTGTTTGTATGGTACATAACACAGTATGTTGTTTAATGCTTGCAGTTACTTGTTATGCGCCTTATGTATTCTTGTTGTGATCATCGTGGTTGCATCTTGTTAGTCATCGGGTGGCGAAGTAGAGTCGAATATGTTTGTTTCCCTTGTACGCGCACACACACTTGTTTAAAAAAAAAAAAAAATTCCCACTTGTTATATGAGGTTTGTAGTTGTGACGAACGGGAGGTTTGTTACATTTTACCATCAAATTTCTACCATCTTAACTTGAGGGTTGGTCACTTCCCCAACCAAGGCCTCTTCTCACTTAAAGTCCCCAACTCTAGCTTTGGCAACCTTCATGATACTCCCCCTTTGACTACAACTTTCCCCATAATAATCACAACAACTATATAGTAATATGAGCCAAACTTCATGAAGTATCCTATATCTAAAACCATAATATAACGTTTACTATTGGTAAGTAGTGTGGTTATCACCATGTGAAATAATATTTTAGAATTTCAAATTTACATTTCTCAAACTAGAGTTATAGAGTTCTAGTTTGGAAAATAGATTTTTAGAGTTCTCCAGTGCCCTACATACATTTCAAATGTCCCTTGTGACATATCAGTGGTGAATGTAGTGGTTTGGACTTGGTGGCAAGAGTGAATATAGGGGTGGGGGGTTCTCCATCTCTCACATGACATTGCAAGTTGTGGTTGTTGTCACTAGTTCATTTGAGTTATTGTCTTCTTTTTACATTTTCTTCTCAGTTGTTATGGTGATGGTGGCGAGGGAGAAACCAAAGTGACATTATGAAGATGTGAGGTCATTCGTGTTCTTGGGTTTTGTTGGCTCATCTAATATACTCATTTTTAACCTTGTATGTACCCTCTACATTGATTTCATTGTATGTTAGTTCTTAAGAGACTTGGGTTCCATATAGGTAGGTTTTTAACCTTTTATCCACACCGTATCTAATATTAATGTTCGTCCAATTGATAACATTATTTACTATTGTAAATCTATAGTTGAAGGTCTTAGTCCACTATTAACCTTTTCATTTTATTACATGCTCTAAAGTGAATTATAAGGTTTGTGCTTAGTTAAATCCTCATGGCACTGTATGATTATTGTTGCCACTACTTGCTCATTTAAAATCATGTCATCCTAGTTATGTTTAACTTGACAACGCATTGAAAAATTTTTCCACTCAAATTTGTCTTATGGGTGGTGTAAATGATGTGGGATATTGGTTTTGTTTTGCATTGAACTTGATCACTTGGATTCCAAAAACACATGTCCATTTTGAATCAACAATTGTTTTGGTGGTTTTCATACATAGAAAAATTATTTTGGTGGTTTTCATATGCATAGAACAATTGCTTAATTGGGGCTTGTATTTTTTTCCATTGTGTCCTTTCATGGTTCGTATATACTTTGTATTATAGTGTAATGCATCCAAACATCTTCAATGTTTCTAAATATTGCAAGTTTGGTCCATTTGATTATGTTTATTCTTCCATTCCTCTTTACGTAATGCATGCATAAAAGGTGATAATGTTTTTTCTAGAATAATGTTTTCTTCTCTGAGTGATATCGACTTGCTCATTTCAATTTGGTTCAATTTTCCAATGACCTATAAAATTTGAGGCATTGCTTTCAATGATTTTGATCTATTTTCCAAATTGAGCATTACTTATGGGTTCAATTGCCTGAGTGACTTTATAGAATCATTGTTTATGTGAGCTCTTTTAGTGTATTTTGGACCTAAATTAGTCATTGACTATAGTTGTTGTGCTTTGATCCCCAAAATTTATTACTTCATATTCCTTTTATTGTATTCATATTTCCATACATCAATTTTCTTTTGTCCAAACTCAAATGAAAGTTTGGCTCATTTGTTTATGGAAGGATAAATACGATTTAATATTGATTTTATTTTTTTTATGTTCTTCAAACATAAAAGGCAATGTCTCTTTTCATTTAAATCAATCTTCGGCCTCTATTTGATATCTACCTGCCCATAAACGAAGTTGGGTTCGATTTTCCATTCTACTATAAAATTTGAGGCAATGCTTGCAATGATTTTCATGTGTTTTCATATATCTACTTACCCATATATGAAGTTGGGTTCAATTTTCCATTCTGCTATAAAATTTGAGGCAATGCTTTTAATGTATTTTCTTTCATATTTAGGTGAGGTTTCTTATGGGCTCAATTCCCTGGGGGGCTTGACAAAGAATAAAATTCTGATTCCCTCTTTAAGCTTGGATTTTGGGACCAAGGAATTGTTGTAGACTCTAGAGTTATCTGAGAGTTCTGAGTGAGGGAACTTTTAAGGTCTCTTTCCCATGCATGATGGATGGATAGAATCTCTCAAGGATAGTTTAAATAAATATTGATGATTACTGGTCAGTAGGTGGTTTGTTGGTTGGGGACTTTTGTTTGATTTATTAGCATATTATAATTCCAAGAAAACAACATTTTTCACAACTTGTGTTTATTATTTTGTATTTGTGTGTTCCAAATCTATTTATGGTACCCCCCTACTGGGTTAGATAGTTCAGTCAACTCATTGCCTGAGGTTTTGAATTGAGACCTTTTTTTTTGGGTACAAATCATATAGTTCATTGTTGGAGCAATAAGTACATATAACACATGGTCGTGGGATTCCATACATGCACATAACTCCTAAGAGTCAAAAAGGTGACCTAGTAGCTTGAATTATAAGAGGAAACACTTGTTCTTAAAACTGAAAGCATACAAGACAATTTGGGTTATAACTTATAATGCAACAACATTACACTCTTGAACAAATCCATTTTGACTTGATGCAACAAAATCTTCTTGGCCTTTATATGGGATATTGTATATAGAGGTAATATGGATATCTTTTCACATCAGTCCATGTGGTTTGTAAATTCCATTTCCATCATTGTTTTTGGGTTTGCATGATCATGCAACATTATGATATGGATGAAAACATAAAGCTTATTTAAAGGAAACACTTCAGCAAAAGTGAAGTCATTCTATGAGATTCATTACTATTAATTTATTTGTTGTTCAGGAGTCAATTGATGACAGTTTTGTAGAAAACAACACATCAAGTTTCAATAGGTATATTATTTAGGCTTTATACATTTGTATGAACCCCAAAGCATGTGTTGTGCCATCTTTCTACATTGCAAAAATAGAGAAATATAGCAATGGAAAAAATAGAGGTAATGTATGATATTATAAACCAAAAACTTTCTAATGAAGTTATTACGGATCCATTTTGAAAAGTATATTTGTTCATCAAACATCAACTGAATTGCAATTTGCGTAGCAATGAAACTCCATATTTTGGATTTTACATTTCAAAACCCATGATGTAAATGACCCATTTTTGCTAGAGACTGTGAACTAGTGTCTTATAAATAAATATATGTCTTTCATATCAACCCCATATTTTCTTACATTTATTAACTGCTTGGCATCACTCAGTGGGGTAATTATATTGTAAATGTAATACATGATATTAGAATTTGTAGTAAAAACAAGAAATATCCAAAACGTTTTTTAATCTTCTTAAAATCGTATTTATAGCTATGATGGCTCTTGTTTAACAATGGTCACTTTGTGATATAACTTGTACAAAATTTTGCAGACCGAATGTCTAGTATTGTATGTAACACCATCAAGAATGAAAAACAATAATATTTCTAGTAAGTTGTTAATCCATTAATCCATATTGATTGCTTGCAACTTTTGTAGGCATGTGCATTTAGAGAGTTTTGGGTCGAGGAGGACGACATGCCATTTTTGTAAGGAGGAATTATAGATAGGTTTGGGTCCAGGAGGAGGACATCGCATACAAGAGATTTCATATTTTCATGGTGATTTTTTGTTATATTGAATTGTGAAATTTTATTTTGCAAGTTTGTTGATATTTGAAATTATGAAAAGTTTAACCTATAAAAAGGAATCATCTAATTTAATGTTGTCTCTTTTCATCATATATACAGGGAAATGAATGAAGATGCAGTTGTTTTTTCAAAGGCAAGTTCACAGATGGAATATGGTTTGTGGCATATGCAAGAGATAAAAGATGGACAAGTTGTGGACTATTTTCATCCTACTTTTCGATGATTATGGACTACTTTTTGTTATTTCAACTATGCTTTTCTGTCTTTTGATTATGAGAAAGTTGAAATTGTTAAATGTAATATTCTATGGAACTATTGTAATTTTTTAACTCTGGAATATCATTATAAAGTTTTTTGTTGTAATATTGTTACAACTAGATGAATCTACTATTAGTATGCTTGTTTCTTTCCTTTGTATGTCCACCTTTTCCCTTAATCAGATGTTAACTCTGCTCTTAAAATTGAACCTTGAAATGCACTATGTTCACCTTTTCCCTTAATTAGATGCTAACTCTTCTCTTAAACTTGAAACTTGAAATGCACAATGGCGATGAGATCTAACAAGGATGGTCATCCCATTATATACCTCTGGTTAGGAAAAAAATTATATATGAAAGGGTTGCTCTAACATAAGACTATATAGAAACAAATACACACATTTCCAAAGGAATGGTATGTAATGTACAAGAGGATGAAAGTGTACATTGTGCCACTAGGTGAAACACCGAAACAAATTTTGGGGATTACATAAAGAAGATATGTGACAGTTGCAAAAAGTGAAAGATTGAGGACACGTTTATGTCATTATTGGTAAAATGATAAATAAAAATATAAAATGGTTGACAATATAGGTGAGAATTTAGGGACAATAAAATATTTAAGGATCATTTAGGGGAAATTATGATATGGGATGAGAGATTGTTTCTAAGTTGATCTGGATTATTTTGAGAACGAAATGAAGGCGGAAATATAACAAGGAAATACACATAGATGTAATAGAGATACAAGAATATAACAAATATATAGCAAATATATAACAATAAACACATAGATACAGTAATGCACAATTTCTATTAATGAGTGAAATGTACATAACTGTAAAATACAGAGTGAATGAACTTGTTAGAATGGTGGCAACTTATATATGAGAAGAGGTGTGATGACTACACTCATTCACAATAAGATGATGTTTAAAATGAGGCTCTAAAGGAATTTTTAACATAAATAAAATCCAAAACCCTAACCTCGGAAGATGAAAGGCCAAAAGGTTTGTGGTCCCTGATGGAGGTAGTTGATACATCAACTTCCCTAGGGCGTAACTTTTGCATACGATCTACATTTGGGGTGTTTGATACCTCATCAGAAAGGTCCATCCGAGAAGTAAAACTTCCACATCACACAATACCTCATCATTGATGGGATTGATGCCATAGGACATGCGACATAGCTGGTTCACAAGAAGATCGCGTCCCTGGCGAAGCCACCCGATGTTGTATGGTTGCAGGTGTGGTATTGAATCTGCTTGAAAATCTACGATGAAATGGGGTTATTCTGTCTTCCGCTATCAACAATAAAATGCAATGGAGTCCCCTTCACCCACATTTGTGAATGGAATAGGTGCTCCCCCTCGTCAAGATCCTCTAGTTCTTCTGGTTGGATTGTTTTGGTCGTGACAGTAGCAGTGGGTTTTGCATCAATGATCTATCTCCTTTTATTATTGTATGAATCAGAGTTTGAGTCGAGGCTCAAGTATTTTTCTTTGGGATCGGTCACCAATGATTGTTTTTGAGAGACATTCATTAGTGTTGTGCCAAGGGATTTTTTGGAAGTTGCACCACTTCCAAGTGTCCTTCTTCGTCTTCTCGTTGATCTTCTTTTCTTGCGGCTCGGACTAGTTTTCTTAAGGTTGGTTATTTTATGGATTAGGGATACCTTTAACATACTTTGATTGTTGCGGATTTTCATATCCAAATTCCCACTTGTTCTGGTGCTTAAATTTCTGCTTGATTTTGGCAACATATCGATAAGTCGCTCCCAATGATGAGATGTCCAGAAAATCCATTTGGGCTTGGATGTACCTGTGTAGATCCCCGTGGTATTTCAGAACCAGATGTCACTCAGAGTCTTTGATACCCAGCTTGGTTCTCAAGATATGGAAGGTATTTGTGAACTCCGACACTATTTGGTCCCGCTTTTGATGCAAGATGGTCCATCTCATGTATTGGTCATCATAGTTTGCCACAGGTTAATATTGCTCCTTGACCACATCCATAAAACAATTCCAAGTGGGATCGAACCCAAATATTCTAGACTCCTCTGTGGAATTTTACTCCCATTAAGTTTCCCACCAATGTTTTACATGGGGGAGAGCTTTAAGGAGTGAAAAGGTGATCATTTCTCTAACGAAAAAATTGTGAACAGAGAAATAACTTTCTAGCAAATTTAACCATTTTTCCAAAGCATCCACATCGATCTGACCTTCAAATATGGGAATATCAAAATTGACTTTTACCTTGAATGGAGTAGTGTCTCCAAAGCGACTGGTTGATGAATATGCTCTTGTTACTATCGAAAATCATTGAAGGATTTGGGAAAAATTCTCCAACATCTCGTTCCTCTGTTGCGCGAGGGCTTCCCCAAGAAAAAACTTGATGGGATATTATGCTCCCGCGTCTCTCTTTTATTCCACCATGGGAGAATTCTTAGGCTGGCAAGAGTGTTTTTACTTAAGAGAAACTAGCTCGAGACCCAACTCTCTATACCTTGTCCTCGTCCGGGACATGCAGTAAGAAACGACAAGGAGAAACCTGCTCTGATACCATTGATCTAGATTATTTTGAGAAAAAAATGAAGGTGGAAATATTACAAGGAAATACACAGAGATACAAGAATATAGCAGAAATATAACAGAGATATAACAATAAACACATAGATACAATAATACACAATTTCTATTAATGAGTGAAATGTACATAAGTGTAAAATATAGAGTGAATGAACTCGCTACAATGGTGGAAGCTTATCTCTGAGAAGCGATGTGACAACTACACTCATTCACAAAAAGATGATGTTTACACTGAGGCTCTAAAGGCATTTTTAACATAAATATCCAAAACCCTAACCCCGAAAGATGAAAGTCCAAAAGGTTTGTGGGCCCCGATGGGGGTAGTTGATACATCAACTTCTCGAGGGTGTAACTTTTGCATACGATCTCTATTTGGGGCATTCGATCCCTCATCGAAAAGTTCTATCCGATAAGTATAACTTCTGCTAAGGGTAAGGGTATGTCGTTCACAACCCCTAGCTCCCCAAAAGTCCAACAAAATGTTATTTAGGGCCTCAAAACGGCTCCAGAAGTTTGGGACTCGAAAAGCTGTAAAAAAATGCCAAAATGGAAAATTGTTCTTTGAGCTAGTGGAATAGGTGGGTGGCCACTGAAATCCATCTGGATCATGATCCCTTTAAAATAAATGTGATTTTGGTCATTATAATAAATATTTTTCATAACAAAATATAATATCGAGGCCATATAGAACGTTTAGACGAGCCATAGATAAAAAAACAATTATAGAAAATGGACCAAAGGAAGAAAAGGAAAAGAGTGTGATTTTTGGTATTAGATTAATATTTCAAACAATTTGTTTTTAGGTTGGCTATTACAGTTCTAGATATACCATGGAAAGATGGGATCAAAATGGTAATCTAGGGAATTGGTTATAAATTCAATAATTTCAAACTATATTATAACAATTTCACAATGACAATGTCCCTCCTATCATTCAAAAAGTAAAGGTCATGATATTAGATGGAAAATATATTTGTAATAAAATATGATACAAGATACATAGTATCCATTCAAACACCTTCTACAAATTATAACAAGCATTTAAATAACATAGAGGATTTGACTTGTTTCATGTCAAATTTGGTCACTGGCTCTTGTGTGCACAATGATAATTGAATATGGTTTAGCCATGGTCTATAAATGACATTTATTGTAGCATCAATAATTTTAACAATCCCAAATTTAAGAATTAAATTGAAAAAATAGTTTCTCTCTAGTTGTAAAAGGCTCGATCTCACAAAATACATAAATTCTAGTTTCCTTAAAAGTAAAAAATAAAAATGTTGTTATTATAAGGATAAGACAAATAAATCGGATATACTTGTTGTAGTTTTTCTAAATTAAAATATATTTTAAGAACTTGATAAGAATAAATGATGTAAATTGGGCTCACATTCATCCCTAAAATGATCGATATAAATTTAGTACAGTGAAAACAATGAATAGATAAACTTTTAGATATTATATTTATTCATACTTTACAATTGGAAGAACTAAGTAATTATGTAATCAAATTAATTAATTAAACACTCAATCCAATTAATTTTCTACAATCTAAGAATGAAGATCTCAATCTATTGAAGGAAAAATTGTCTAGATACATGGAATTTCTCCTATTTAATGAAATAGTTGTGCAAAATCAACTACTACGTACAAGTTAAAACAAAAGAAAATAATAATAAGAAAACACTAACTATCCAATTGTTTGCTTAAAATAAAAGTAAATTTTAAATAAACAATTACCTTGAATTGTAGAATGAAACATAGAAAATATGCACAAAACTATTCCCCCAATTATTTTGCTCATTAGATGAACCTAGCTAACTTACGATGCTATTTTTAGTAGCTAAATACCCATTGTATAATAGAGGAAAGGGGTAGGGAAATAGAGACACAGGACATAGGAAAGTGTAACATCCTGCTCTTGTGCACTGAGCAAACTTATTCTTTGAGGACACTTTCTCGCAAGTGATTCGGATTTTATGTTATTAAAACATTTATTTTTATTATGAGGCGTTATGGGTTGATGACTTTTCGTTTTACTGCATTGACATAAACAGGTGCTATTGACTCATTGAGTGTGTAGGATCTTGGACCTTGAGGATGCAGAGGCATTGATGGAACCCCTTGGACTCCAGATCGAGTCGGGCAATGTACCATTGGGGTTTGATTGTATTAATGTGATATTAGTGCATCTAATTAGATGATATGATAAGGATATATTCTGACATGATTTGTTGATGATGCAGGCTGACGATAGCTTGCCAACTAGACTCACATGTGGAGTAAAGGGGTCATGCATGAATACCAGAGATGTTGAGGGAGAGGTGTGGACAACAGCCCCGCCACAGCCTACTAGCACTCCCTCCGTGTCTCGAACTGTAGGTTAACATTTACCTAGTTCGAGAGGAACCACAATGCCGTGAGGGAAGACTGCAACAATCGCTCACAATGATTCTAAGGGGCATGCAATAAGGCGGGGGCCTTATTCCTTAGAGGCCCTTAGTCTCTCACAAGTTTAGCTGGCGGAGTATTGACTCCAAGGGTTTTTGAGCACATAGTGCGTCCTGAAGGGCACGTCGTGCAAGGGAAACAGATTAAAGTGAGTGGAACCCTTGGAGCACCTAGTGCGTCCTGAAGGGCACGTTGCGTTTTTTATGATAAATGAATGAACCTAGATGGCCTTAGGACGAATAACGTGTTAAGAATTTAAAAAAAAATTTCCTTAATAAAATGTCGCCTAACACGAAAATTTAAGGTCTAAGTCTAAATTATGCTAGGGGTAAAATTTCATCTATCTATTTAAAATAATAATAATAATAGTTAAAAAAAAAAAACAACGTAAATAATGATTATACTCCTCATTAAATCTTGTAACAATAAGGGGGTAAGCGATTTAAATAATTCATAAAAATCTGTTAGGGTAAAATTTTTAAAAAAGGGGGAATAATTGTTTTATTTTTATGATAAGTTAAAATTTTTAACTAAAAAGGGAAAAAGGAAAAAGGGGGTTATTTTCTACACCTGCCAATTTTGAGTCCTAAATGAAAAGGGGAAAGAGGGAAATCTAAAATATTTAGGAAACTGGGATAAGAGGGAAACATAAGAAGAAAAGGGAAACCCAAAGGAAAAAGCATAAATTCGAACTTAGTAAGGGTATCTAACATTTAAGAGCTTTCTAATTTAAACTAAACTAGCAATTTAATAATGGGAAAGTCATTAAAACTTGTAAGAGAATTTGGGGACACCTAGGAGCGATTCTAGGAGTGACTCTAGGTGGGTGAGGGAAATAAAGATAATTAAGTAATTAAAGAAATTAATTTATGGAGGAATGAAGGGGATGGGTGACACTTGTACAGGGAGGAATTTTTAGGATTTAAATTTTAAAAACTTAATTAAATGAGACCTTAGGAAAGTAAGGAACTACGAAACTCTATATAATGAAGGGAGGAGATGGAGGATGGATCTCTTATGTTTGCGTAACGTGACGCTGTAGAAATATCTACTTGAATGACTTAACTTGTGGGAGTTGGGATACCCATCTCGGTGAGGAGTGGTATCTTGGCCTTGCGAGGTGAGTTGGGAGCTAGTCGAAATCTTTGGATAATGAGTGTGTGGCCCCTTTGCGGCTCAGGGGGCTAAGGGGGAAGAAGAGTACCCCTAGCATTGGCTGGGAGGTACCGGTGAAGTCTTACCGGTCGGCAAGCGGGAGTTGCAAGGAGCACGCGGGACGTCCACTCAGAGTGGGCAATCGGGCAATGGTACGCTTTCTTCATTTTGTATGGTAAATTGTTTTAGAAATTATGCTTGAATCTGCATTTTTACTTGGGTAAGTGAACTGATTGTCTAGATGGTTTTTTGAAATTTTCTTAGCCTAGCTTGATGATAGATTGAATCCCATGGCTTCATTTCCTCGCATATCTTGACCACTTTGCTATGTTGATTGTGACCTTCGTGGTTGTTTAGCCTTCATCCCTAGCTCACCAGTCCTCACCTGAGAAGTTGGCCAAGAGCCTGATCTACAGTCGTCGCTTTAGCGTTAAAAGACCTATGAATCTCAATGCCCTACTTTTCTGTGCGAGGATGATGAGCGAAGGACGAACCTGTTAGCCATCTACCCTTGATGTTGTCCTTGGCTGAAGGTTCTCCTTGCTCCTTGATGTGTTTAATAAACTTGAAATTTGATTGATGGCGAAGTTTCTTAGCTCTGCGTTTATTTACCTCTGTTGTGAGACCACACCATCTGCGATTTTATACACCTGACGAACGACTATTTGTAATTTAAACTGTTTATGAAAGCCAACGAATTTAAACTATTTTTGTAATTTAACTGTTTATGAAGGCCAACATCTTTTATATTACCTGGCAAGCTTCTCTTTCCTTTCTGCAAGAATTTAATTTACAAAAACGAAATAGCCCAACATTCAATTTTAAAGACAACCCAACATTCGATTTTAATGTCAACCCAACATTCAAGTTTAATTCCAATCTAGCATTTGATTTTAATGATTGACCTAGCATTTCGGTTTTGAATGTTTTCACAGCCGTATAGTTTTTACTTCCAGATTTGGTTAAGGGCAACGTTTTACCTTTACAGATACCTCTCAGGGATAATAAGTTTTAACCCGTAGCAAACTCTTAACCACATTGACATCTTTGACTGTGGAGTTATTGAATGATAGAAGTAATCTTTGAGGCTGTCCACATTTTCTTGTTGACCATGAAATCGCCCATTTAGATGATGCCTTGATTTCCCTCTGTTTTACCATGAAGATTTTATGAATACAGCGTTTGGAGGAGGTCATGCTAATTGTCGGGGAAGTAACTGGTGTAACAATGTTATGTCCCCTCAATGTGTAGTATATTGGTTGACTGCATTGTTGATTGAGTGGGTACGTTTTTCCTTGAAGGTGGATTGAGCCTTGTTGTTGTGTGGATACGATTTGTCATTAAAATTGAATTTCTTTTACTATTACACGAATTTATTCTTCACTGTTATCACAATTTTGTTGCCCAGATTTTATTTTACCATAGTTTTTTCCCTGTCTGTGTTCCTTGTTGTTCCATGACTTGACTGCACTCGATTTTTCTCCCTACCGTTTGCTTGAATGTCTATTAAATGCCCACGAGTTTTGCTCAAACCATTGACTGTGATGCTGATTGGAATCACCCACGTTTTTAACCATTTACTGTCGACGAATTTACTCTTTCCTTGACGGTGCTTTATCTCAGGCTTAAACTCAGCGATTGCTGCGACTTCTTACCAGTTGTGTTCATGACCTGTAACTGCTGTGACACCTGTCTCTGTGTCCTTTGCCCATGAACTTGGTCCCAGACCATTTATCCTACCTGTGCTATCTTCCATGTAGACCAGCGAAATTACAGCCCATTCTATGGTGAAAAATGCACCGCGAATTTAATTCTGGCAAATGCAAATTTTAATTTACTGGCAACCACGAATTGTATTGATGGCCTTTATTTTTAAATGTACATCCACTTGCTTGATGGCAACACGAATGTATTTCTGGCAATGTAATTTTAATTACTAGCAAGTGTGAATTGTTACTTCATTGCTGTTGCACAATTTATTACTGTTACACATATTATTACTTCATTGCTGTTACACAGATTATTACTGGCAAGTGCGATTTTGTTCATTACTGTTGCACAGACTATTTTATTTCACGAAATAATTAAGACACAGATTATTATTACACGGTTACACGGATTTCCTTGTTACAACGATGTTCTTAGTCAAGCAGTTCCTTCTTATTGTTAATAGACCGTTAGATAATTGATACGATTATACCAATTGCCATTTTACTGATATATGTTAATAGCCCTATTATCTGCCATGATAATGGTTATGCCTTTTTACCTTATTAATTGCCATGAAATTGCTACAACAAGTATCGGTTAGAGGATCTCTTCTTCATAACTAATGGATACAGTGAGTTAAACGGTCAACAGTCATGACATACGCCTAGTTAATTCCATAATAAATGTTATGTAACCGTTATGTTAATTTCTTTGATGGATTGCTATAGTAAGGTTAAAAGTTAGTAACTCTCTTAAATGACAAGACCTCACTACAAAATTCTTTAGTTTTGGTTTTAATTAAAAGTTGCATTGGGGATTCAATTAATTTAAATAATAAATTGATTTCTGTCCTTTCATGTTGGGAGTAACAAAAGTGTTTTGGATTAGTAATTAAGGGTTGGATTGGAATGAGGATCAACTTTATCTATCTATGTAATTGGAGTGATAAGGGGCACATTTTTAGAATGAAATAAATTGGTGGTATGGTAAGGGCTTGTTTAATTTAAAATACTACTTTATGAGTATGGATAGATAAGAGGTTAGTTAATGGAATAAAGGTATATTAAATTATATTTCCACCATATAAGCATAACATAAGGTACTTCTCACAATAATATATACTACTATATAGTATTTAATGGACAAATGGAATAAAGGTATATTAAATTATATTTCCACTTTATAAGCATAACATAAGGTTCTTCTCACATTAATATATACTACTTTATATTCAACTTTTAGTAATATCTTAAGGGTCTTCTCATATTAATATATACTACTACATATATTTCAACCTTTAATAATATCATAAGGGTATTGTTTTCATTAATTACTTAATTCTTATTTCTTTACTAAGTTAAGGTTTTTATAATTAGCATAAGGGATTGATAAATATTTATATTCTTTTAATATATATATATATATAAGTTTATGGTGTGCATCATTGTTCTTGGCATTAAAACTGGGGACCTTACATATGGTATCAGAGTGGGTTCAACCCATGACTTGGGGTCCCTACGAATTTCGTTGATGTAATTTGATTATAGTGTTGCTAATTGAGTTGACTTGTATTCATGCAGGTAATCATGGTTAGAGGACGCCGCGGAGGCAGACGACGGGGTGCTAGGGGAAAGGGCGTGACGCCTCCAGTAGTAGCCACACCTGAGAGGTCTAACCCCAGGGAGACGAACAAGTTGTCGGGCAAGAGAAGATAATAGTTGGTGATGTAGTCGAAATGATGAAATCTTTTCAACGCATGTCTGAGGCATTGATCAGCCGTTTGGACAGAGATGAGGCTAGGGCGCCGACACCCACTGAGTGTCCACCGCGCGCTCCGATCGGTACTTGTAGCATTCACCATGAACTCAAGAAGGTCAAATTTATCGAGCTCTTTGGTTCCCTAGATGGTGTAGCCACCGAGGCATGGTTGGAGAATATGGCGATGTGCTTTGCACTTTGCAATTATACCTCCAACATGAAGGTCCACATGGCGGTCTTCCAACTGAAGGGGAGCGCTCTTCTATGGTGGAATACGCTCCTACCACATTTGAACATGGTTGTCGAAGATGTGTCATGGGAACTATTCAAGGAACGGTTCTGAGAGAGGTACCTTTCAGAGGAATTCATTGAGCGTCAGCCAATGAGTTCAATGCCTTACAACAGGGTGGCCGTACGGTGCCCAAGTATGAGGCCCATTTCATGGAGCTACTCTGGTATGCTCTGCACCTTAACACTGAGAAACTTAAGGTCAACAGTTTCGTGTTCAGCCTTAACGGCAACATACGTGCAAAGGTAAGGATTTTGATGCCTCAAACCTTGCATGATGTTGTCAAGAAGGCCCTCATAGCAGAGGAGGAGCTTATCAACGGGGGTCAGACCAGGACTCCAGCGAAACCAACAGGGAAGGTGTCATCTGGAGCACAGCAGCATCAGACACCAGCCAGACATACGCCAGGATATCATGGCTTCCAGAGGGGATCCACTTTCACTACACCTCGATGACCGATGCCTCAACAACGGACACCTTATCAAGGACCACAACATCAATAGCAACATCGAACGCAATAACAACAGTTTAGGCATGTTCAGCAGAACAGACCAGGATTCCAGGTTGGTGGGTTGTCATCTTCTACTTTGGGTACAAGGACTACTGGACCAAAGAAGAGGTGTTGGACATGTGGGGAGCCACACTACCAGTGCGACTGCTCGGTGGAGAGGACTAGAGCATCCGGATCAGCTGGACCCACTACCGTGGGAGATATGGGCAAGGCCCATTGGATTCATGCAGCGGTGAATAACCGCCAGGTAGAGCACCAGTCAACTATGCTCGAGATGACAGGTACCGTCGTTGACCAAACCCTTAGTATTTTGATAGATCCCGGTGCTACTGAGAGTTTCATTTTTGGTGCAGCGCTAAAAAGGATTAAGGTAAAGGCAGTCGAACAGGATGAGTTTAGCTTCGTAGAGATGGCCTTGGGAGCCAAGCAAAGGGTTGGAGGAAAGGTTACGGGTTGTATCCTTAACCTGGGAGAGTTTGTCACCAAGGCTGACCTATACGTCATGATCTTAGGATCTTATGATGTCGTGATCAGTATGGACTGGTTGGAATCGCATGAGGTGATACTCAACTGCAGGATGAAATGGTTGATCTTGGTTGATGATGAGGGATAGAGAAATGTTATTGTAGGTCATAACTAGGGAGTCTCCCTGAGGTTCATCTCTTCCTTGCAACTTCGGAAGAGCATGTGCAAGGGGTGCAAGCTTTATGCGATCCTTGCGTTAAACGAGAAGGGAGTAGCGGAAGGTCTAGAACACCTTCCGATGGTGAGAGAGTTTGGGGACATATTTCCAGAGAAGTTACTTGGGATGCCTCTGGAGAGGGAATTGGAGTTTACTATAGACCTAAAACCAGGAACTGAACCGATAGTGAGAATGCCTTATCGGATGTCGACCCTGGAATTACAAGAGTTAAGAATGCAACTGAAAGAATTGCTAGACCTGGGACTAATACGTCCAAGTGTGTCACCATGGGGTGTGCTGGTTATTTTCATATGAAAGAAGGATGGGTTGTGGAGGCTCTGCATTGACTACCGTCAATTGAACAAGGCCACGATCAAGAATTAGTATCCATTGCCGAGAATTGATGATATGTTCGATCAAATGAAGGGTGTGACGATGTTCTCAAAGATCGACTTGTGATCATGATACCACCTGTTATGGATTAAGGAAGATGACGTCCCTAAGACTGCCTTTAAGATGAAGTTTCGACATTACGAGTTTACTGTTTTACCGTTTGGACTGACAAACGCCCTAGGGGTATTTATGAGTTTGATGAATGGGGTGTTTCGCTAGTACTTGGACAAGTTCGTCCAAGTATTCATTGACGATATTTTGATCTACTCTCGGATGACTGAGGAGCATGAGGAGCACTTGCGCTTGGTACTACAGTGTCTGCGAGAGCAAAAATTGTATGGGAAGTTGTCCAAATGCTCATTTTATCAATCGAATATTCACTACTTAAGGCATGTCATCTCCGGCGAAGGCATTGTCATGGATCCAACCAAGGTTGAGGCTATTATGGAATGGTCTATGCCGACGAATGTCCCTGAAGTGCATAGCTTCATGGGTTTAGCAGGATACTATCGACAATTCGTCGAGGGATTTTCGAAGATAGCAAATTCGATCACGAAGTTGCAAAAGAAGAACAAGAAGTTTGTTTGGACCAAGAAATGTGCGGAAGCATTTCGGAGGCTCAATGAGTTGTTGACAACAACACCGATATTAAAGGTCCCTGACATGGACGCGGACTTCTTGGTATGCACTAACGCATCCAAGGAAGGCTTAGGCAGAGTCTTGATGCAAGATGGATGCGTGATCTCTTACATCTCGAGGAAACTGAGAAGGCATGAGGAGAACTACACAACGCACGATTTGGAGTTGCTAGCCATCGTATATGCCTTGAAGGTTTGGAGAAACTACCTTGTTGGTTGAAAATTTGAACTAAAGACTGACCACTGTGGACTACAACACATCTTTACGCAAAGCGATCTGAACGCATGACAACGACATTGGTCGGAATTGCTTAGTGAGTATGACTTCGAGATTACTTACATAAAAGGAACAGTGAACCGAGTGGTAGATGCATTGAGTCGAAGACCATGCATCTTTTCGGTGCTGCCTCTTCAAATGAATCTACGTGAAAAGATTCTAACCTTACAATGTGACGATGACTGGTACAAAGAGGTCGAGGGTTTTATCGGAAAAAACACAATGATGGTGCCAAGATTTGAAGGATTTTTGTTTGATGACGATGGTTTATTGAGATTTAAAAATCAGATTTACGTACCACCGAACGACGAGTTGAGGAAGTTGATCCTAAGCGAGGCTCATAAAGCCATTTACATGGCTCACCCGGGCGTCACGAAGATGAGGGTAGACCTTAAAATATTATTTTTCTGGAAGGGAATGAAGGTAGACATAGTCAACTATGTGGCCAGATGTTTAGAATGTCAGTAGGTAAAGGCTGAACATAGACACCCAACATGATTACTATAACCACACGTTATTTCAGAATCGAAATGGGAGGTTATTTCGATGGATTTTATTGTTGGATTGCCACTGACGGCAAGGAGACATGAGTCGATTTTTGTAGTAGTAGACACTCTGACGAAGAGTGCTCACTTTATTCCTGTGCGTACGACGTATCAGGCACATAACATAGCTAGAGTTTTCATCAGTGAGATTGTGAGGCTGCATGGTGTGCTTAAGAGGATTATATTTGATCGAGGATCGGTGTTTACTGGACGATTTTGGGAGGCCTTGGGAACCCAACTTAACTTTAGTACTTCATACCACCCAAAGACTGACGGGCAGACCAAACGAATGAACCAGACCTTGGAGGACATGTTGCGCATGTATGTGATGGACCAACAAAAGCATTGGGAAGAGTTCTTTCCACTAGTGGAATTCGCTTATAACAACAGTTACCAAAGCACCATTAAGATGGCGCCTTTCGAGTTTCTTTACGGGCGACCATGTCAAACACCTTTGAGTTGGGATCGGCTTGAGGATAGGGTCCTGGTGGGACCAAAAGCGATCCAAGAAATGGAAGAGAAAATGAAAATGATAAGATAAAGGATTAAAGAAGTGTAGGATTGACAGAAGAGTTATGCCGATGTGCACCATGTCGACCGTAGTTACAAGGTCGGCAAATGGGTATTCTTGTGGGTTAAACCGCATAAGAGTTCGATCAAGTTTGGAAAGGGAGCTAAACTCTCTCCTAGGTTCGTGGGACCCTTCAAGATTGTGGAGAGAAAGGGGCCCATGGCCTATCAACTAGCCTTGCTTGATTCTTTGAGGCGTATACACGATGTTTTTCATGTATCTATTTTGAGAAATTATATTAGTGATCCTACACATGTTATTGACATGAGTTCCTTGCAGGTATCTGATGAGGGGGCACTCACAGCTGAGTCGATCCACATCTTGGATCATTGCATTCAACAGCTAAGGCGTCGAACGATAGAGAAGGTCAAGGTCTAGTGGGACAGCTATAGTCCTCACTCGACGACCTGGGAGGACGCATATGATATGCGCCAGTAGTTTCCATTTTTGTTTGATATATAGACATATGATACTGTGATACACTTTATTTCGGCATTTATACTGTGAAACTTCGGGATGAAGTTTAGAGCAAGATGGGGTGTATGTAACATCCCGCTCTTGCACACTGAACAAACTTATTCTTTGAGGACACTTGCTCGCAAGTGATCCGTATTTTTTGTTATTAAAACATTTATTTTGATTATGAGGCGTTATGGGTTGATGACTTTTCATTTTACTGCATTGACATAGACAGGTGCTATTGACTTGGTTTTACTGAGTGTGTAGGATCTTGGACCTCGAGGATGTAGAGGCATTGATGGAACCCCTTGGATTTCAGATCAATTCGGCCAGTGTACCATTGGGGTTTGATTGTATTACTATGATATTAGTGCATATGACTAGATGATATGATAAGGATATATTCTGACATGATTTGTTGATGATGCAGGGTGACGATAGCTTGCCGACCAAACTCACATGTAGAGTAAAGGGGTCACCCATGACTACCAGAGATGTTGAGGGAGAGGTGTGGACAGCAGCCTTGCCACAACCTACTAGCACTCATGTCGTGGCTCGAACTGTAAATTAACGTTTACCTAGTTCGAGAGGACCCATGATGTCGTGAGGGAAGACTGCGACAGTCGCTCATGATGATTCTAAGGGGCGTGCAATAAGGTGGGGGCCTTATTCCTTAGAGGCCATTAGTCTCTCACAAGTTCACCTGGTGGAGTATTGACTCCAGGGGTTTTTGATGTCTACCAAGTCAGTCAAGAGGCAAGTGGCACCCTTGGAGCACGTAGTGCGTCCTGAAGGGAACGTCACGCAAGGGAAACAGATTAAGGAAAGTGGCACCCTTGGAGCACCTAGTGCATCCTGAAGGGCACGTCGCATTGTTGATGATAAATGAATGAACCTAGATGGCCTTAGGAAAAATAACATGTTAAGAATTTTTAAAACAATTTCCCTAATAAAATATCGCCCAACACGAAAATTTAAGGTCTAAGTCTAAATTATGCTAGGGGTAAAATTTCATCTATCTATTTAAAATAATAATAATAATAATAATAGTTAAAAAAAAAACAAAAAAAACAATGTAAATAATGATTATACTCCTCGTTAAATCTTGTAACAATAAGGGGGTAAGCGATTTAAATAATTCATAAAAATCTGTTAGGGTAAATTTAAAAAAAAAAGGGGAATAATTGTTTTATTTTTATGATAAGTTAAAATTTTTAACTAAAAAGGGAAAAAGGAAAAAGGGGGTTATTTTCTACACTTGCCAATTTTGAGTCCTAAATGAAAAGGGGAAAGATGGAAATCTATGATATTTAGGAAACTAGGATAAGAGGGAAACATAAGAAGAAAAGGGAAACCAAAGGGAAAAAGCATAAAGTCGAACTTAGTAAGGGTATCTAACATTTAAGAGATTTCTAATTTAAACTGAACTAACAATTTAATAATGGGGAAAGTCATTAAAACCTATAAGAGAATTTGAGGACACCTAGGAGAGATTCTAGGAGTGACTCTAGGTGGGTGAGGGAAATAAAGATAATTAAGTAATTAAAGAAATTAATTTATGGAGGAATGAAGGGGATGTGTGACACTTGTACGGGGAGGAATTTTTAGGATTTAAATTTTAAAAACTTAATTAAATGAGACTTTAGGAAAGTAAGGAACTACAAAACTCTATATAATGAAGGGAGGAGATGGAGGATGGATCTCTTCTATTTTCTTAACGTCACACTGTAGAAATATCTACTTGACTGACTTAACTTGTGGGAGGTGGGATACCCAGCTCGGTGAGGAGTGGTAGCTTGGCCTAGCAAGGTGAGCTAGGAGCTAGTCAAAATCTCTGGATAGTGAGTGTGTGGCCCCTTTGCGGCTCAGGGGGCTAAGGGGGAAGAAGAGTACCCCTAGCATTGGCTGGGAGGTACTGGTGAAGTCTCTCCGGTCGGCACACGGGTGTTGCAAGGAGCACCTGGGACGTCCACTCAGAGCGGGCGATCAGGCAACGACACGCTTTCTTCATTTTGTATGGTAAATTTTTTTAGAACTTATGCTTGAATCTGCATTTTTACTTGGGTAAGTGAACTGATTGTCTAGATGGTTTTCTGAAATTTTCTTAGCCTATCTCGATGATAGATTGACTCCCATGGATTAATTTCCCTGCACGTCTTGACCAACTTGCTATGTTGATTGTGACCTTCGTGGTTGTTTAGCCTTTGTCCCTAGCTCACCAGTCCTCGCCTGAGCAGTCGTCCAGGAGCCTGATCTACAGTCGTCGCCTTAGTGTTAAAAGACCTATGGATCTCAACGCCCTGCTTTTCTGTGCGAGGATGATGAGCAAAGGACGAACCTGTTAGCCATCTACCCTTGATGTTGTCCTTGGCTGAAGGTTCGCCTTGCTCCTTGATGCGTTTAATAAACTTGAAATTTGATTGATGATGAAGTTTCTTAGCTCTGCGTTTATTTACCTTTGCTGTGAGACCACACCATCTACGATTTTATACACCTGGCCAATGACTATTTGTAATTTAAACTGTTTATGAAAGCCAATGAATTTAAACTGTTTTTGAAATTTAACTGTTTATGAAGGCCAACATATTTTATTTTACCTAGCATGCTTCTCTTTCCTTTCTGCAAGAATTTGATTTACAAAAACGAAATAGCCCAGCATTCAATTTTAAAGACAACCCAACATTTGATTTTAATGTCAACCCAACATTCAAATTTAATTCCAACCCAACATTTGATTTTAATGATCGACCTAGCATTTCGATTTTAAATGTTTTCACAGTCGTATAGTTTTTACTTCCAGATTTGGTGAAGGGCAACGTTTTACCTTTACAAATACCTCTCGGGGATATTAAGTTTTAACCAGCAGCAAAATCTTAACCATGTTGACATCTTTGACTGTGGAGTTATTGAATGATAGATGTAAGCTTTAAGGTTGTCTACGTTTTCCTGTTGACCATGAAATCACCCATTTAGATGATGCCTTGATTTCCCTGTGTTTTACCATGAAAATTATATGAATACAACATTTGGAGGAGCTCATGCTAATTTCCGAGGAAGTAACTGGTGTAACAACGTTATGTCCCCTCAATGTGTAGTATATTGGTTAACTCCATTGCTGATTGAGTGGGTATGTTTTTCCTTGAAGGTGGATTGAGCCTTGCTGTTGCGTGGATACGATTTGTCATTAAAATTGAATTTCTTTTACTGTTACATAGTTTTGCTGTTACACGGATTTATTTTTCACTGTTATCATGATTTTGTTGCCCAAATTTTATTTTACCATAGTTTTTTCCCTGTCTGCGTTCCTTGTTGTTCCACGACTTGATTGCAATCGATTTTTCTCCCTATTGTTTTCCTGAATGGCTATTAAACGCCCACAAGTTTTGCTCAAACCATTGACTGTGATGTTGATTGGAATCGCCCACGTTTTTAGCCATTTACTGCCGACGAATTTACTCTTTCCTTGACGGCGCTTTATCTTAGGCTTAAACTCAGTTATTGTTGCGACTCCTTACCAGCTGCGTGTGTGACCTGTAACTGCTGTGACACCTGTCTCCGTGTCCTTTTCCCACGAACTCGGTCCCAAACTATTTATCCTACCTATGCTATCTTCCGTGTAGACCAGCGAAATTACAACCCGTTCTATGGTGAAAAATGCACTGCGAATTTAATTCTTGCAAATGCAAATTTTAATTTACTGGCAACCACGAATTGTATTGATGGCCTTTAATTTTAAATGTACAACCACTTTCTTGATGGCAACACGAATGTATTTCTGGCAATGTAATTTTAATTATTGGCAAGTGTGATATGTTACTTCGTTGTTGTTGCACAGTTTATTACTGTTACCCATATTATTACTTCGTTGTTGTTACACAGATTATTACTGGCAAGTACGATTTTGTTCATTGTTGTTGCATAGAATATTTTATTTCACGGAATAATTAAGACACGGATTATTATTACACGGTTACACGGATTTCCTTGTTACAACGATGTTCTTAGTCAAGCAGTTCCTTCTTATTGTTAATAGACCGCTAGATAATTGATACGGTTATACCAATTGCCATTTTACTGATATATGTTAATTGCCCTGTTATCTACCATGATAATGGTTATGCATTTTTACCTTATTAATTGCCATGAAATTGCTACAACAAGTATCGGTTAGAGGATCTCTTCTTCATAACTAATGGATACAGTGAGTTAAATGGTCAACAGTCGTGACATACGCCTGGTTAATTCCATAGTAAATGTTATGTAATGGTTATGTTAATTTCTTTGATGAATTGCTATAGTAAGGTTAAAAGTTAGTAGCTCTCTTAAATGACAAGACCTCGCTACGAAATTCTTTATTTTTGGTTTTAATTAAAAGTTGCATTGGGGATTCAATTAATTTAAATAATAAATTGATTTATGTCCTTTCATGTTGGGAGTAACAAAAGTGTTTTGGATTAGTAATTAAGGGCTGGATTGGAATGATGATCAACTTTATCCGTCTATGTAATTGGAGTGATAAGGGGCACATTTTTAGAATGAAATAAAGTGGTGGTATGGTAAGGGCTTGTTTAATTTAAAATACTACTTTATTAGTATGGATAGATAAGAGTTTAGTTAATGGAATAAAGGTATATTAAATTGTATTTCCACCGTATAAGCATAACATAAGGTCCTTCTCACAATAATATATACTACTATATAGTACTTAATGGACAAATGGAATAAAGGTATATTAAATTATATTTCCACTTTATAAGCATAACATATGGTTCTTCTCACATTAATATATACTACTTTATATTCATCTTTTAGTAATATCTTAAGGGTCTTCTCACATTAATATATACTACTATATATATTTCAACCTTTAGTAATATCATAAGGGGTTTGTTTTCATTAGTTACTTAATTCTTATTTCTTTACTAAGTTAAGGTGTTTATAATTAGCATAAGGGATTGATAAATATTTATATTCCTTTAATATATATATATATATATATATATATATATATATATATATATATAAAATGAAAAAAAAAATTATGGTGTGCATCATTGCTCTTGGCACTAAAACTGGTGACCTTACAGAAAGGGAAATGTAGATAGAGGAAAAAGGAAAGGGATATGGAGATAGTATTTATGGATTTCTATGTACAGCTCCCTTTACGACTCATGATAGAAACATTTTAATATGAGTTTAATGATTAAAGGATATTGGATTTATTTATCAGGTGTTTGTTATTGCTTCATGCCATTTCTAGAAGTGAAAGAACGTATTTAGATCCCTAATCATCTTCTTCTAGGTGTCTTACTAGGAAAGATATGTTGAAATTTTTATGATTACAACTACTTACGAAATCATGGGAACTTCAATGGGCATTGCCTCTAGAGTCGTTTCTATCAAAGGAAGATATGATTTTTTTTCATTTTCCTATTTGTAATTGGAGCTCTAGGTATTCGAGGTATTAGTGTTAGCTATTTCTTCCAATGGAATTATTTTGTTTCACAATGCATTGTAAAATTTAATAGATTTACTAGGTGGGTAGGGGATTGTCTTATCTAGGTTGCATTACATTATGTCATATTATTATAGTGGTACAAAGAGAGATAGAGGGAGGGCTCGATGGAGAGCGAGAGGGAGGGCTCGAGAGAGAGAGAAGGGGTAAGGGGAGATGGCATTGTGAACTTTATTTGTGGTTATATGTATAGTCTATATAATCTCGATTGCTCATAGAGATTAACCTGTGGAGTTGAATGGATTGTGAGATAATTGTAGGCATCATACTCTAGTTTTCTCTTGTTGTTCCTGTATAAAACATTCCAATTTACTAATAAATTAAATTATAGTCTAGCTCTCTATTTCTAACTCAAAATAATTGCATACAAGTTCATTCATAATTGAAACCAACATATTAGATGTAAGACATGTATACATATACTATCTAGTTATTCGGGGCATGATTGGAAAATACAGATCATGTTATCTCATCCCTTAAGTGGTCTAGAGGACATATGGGGACCTGGATATTTTATAATTGACAACCAATTGAGATCTAATTTTATGTGCAATTTTTTTTTAAAGTAGTATAACAATTCATCAAAAATCATCTTATTTGAATGGACCACAAAAGTAAAACAAACAAGATGGAATCCTACTTATCCATATAAATATACTTGATGCAATTTTTTTTTTTGTAATCCTACATATCCATTTTCTAACTTTCGATTTTTTCTTTGATTGAACCTCTACTATATTTATGTGTATTGCACATACCAAATGACTATATTGAAAACTTATGACATCCGACTAATAGTCTTGAAAGTGAACATGACTTTTGGTTTCATGAGTTTCTTGAAAAGAATAGCCTTTCAATGTGATGGATCCTCTTTCATATATAAAATAGTTATCATTATAATCCTTCGATAACCTCATGTTTCTTTCTATGCACCACATCAAATAATATTTAATGTTTTTATCATTCTCTATAGGTGAAACCACAACAAATACATCTCCTACAAATAATGTCCCATATGCCAAAAAACAAATCATTAGATCAACATGCAGAATTATGTACTATTTAAACTATAACATATATTTTATATCTAGACACGTACTTGTGTATGTACAGTTTAAACATAGAAAAATATTTTTAAAGAATTTTATAGTTCATTTTACCTTCTCTGAAAAGATCAGAAACTCTATCACCATCAGTTGACACTGTAGTGTCATTTGATTTCATCTCCTCTAAGCTTGCAAGTGACATTTTCCCCTTTGTATTAATTTATGTATGTTCCCAAGTTTAACATGTTTTCCCATTTTTTTTTCACAATTATGATCGGATTCTATGTCCTCTATGAAAATTGAATAAAAACAAGATGCATTCATTTTATCAAATGCATAGACATTTTGATAGGATTTTGTTTTAATTGAATGCAATTTTCAAGTTCCGTGTATTGTATTGGCTTCATATCGGATCGATCTATCTACATCTTGGATTCCAGTATGCCAAAAATACCTACACGGTTCAAGAATAATTTATTATTTAAGTAAATGAATTTGTCTATATGTGTGTGTGTGTTAGTTCTCAAGAAAAATTGTTGATTTTAATCAAGAACTTTCATACATGTACAACATGTATATACATACCCCTACACACATCCCTTGATGAATTTTGTTCGTGGC
Organism: Picea mariana; assembly: GCA_032191745.1. Classification (NCBI taxonomy): domain Eukaryota; kingdom Viridiplantae; phylum Streptophyta; class Pinopsida; order Pinales; family Pinaceae; genus Picea; species Picea mariana. Next base: position 170,763 of record JASDQU010103951.1, read on the forward strand.
TTAGAGTTTCTTGGCACAATTGAACAACTTGATCAGAAAATTGAAATCAATTGGAAAAATGGTTTATCTGATACCTTTGAAGTGCTCATTTTACTCATTCCCCTGCACCATCATGCTCTCCTTTCCCATGACCAGTCTCGAAGAAATTCCAATAATGTTTAATGTTTGATTTCTTATTAAGATGACACAACCAATAGAATGATCGTGAATATTTGAATTGACCTGCACATCCATATGACCATATCCAATGCTGATTTTATTCTATCCCACGGGCTTTCAAGGAATCATCTTGTAAATCAAAATAATGTTGTACAAAATGAGTATCATGTGTATGATTATCACTTATATAAAAGTGATATTCTTTAATGACATGTCAATTCTCATTCATGATTTCTACGTTATCAACACTCTATTGAGCATGTCTATATAGAATGTGGACAAGTATAGAGACTTGATCAGAATGATAATGTTCACTCTTTATTTCTATTTATGCAGTGAATGTACAATTATCTACAAAATCTACCACTGAAAAAATCGTCTCAGGTGGAAAAAAATTCATCGTATTGTTTGAATTGTAGGTCTTTCCATCGATCTCTATGTGAATGCTTGGTGTATTTATAAATTTTATTTTCAAACTTCTTCAAAAAATCTATCACAGAGATCTTATCATCTTGCAAATCAGTCATTTTGGAAATAACGGTTGAAGAATTTGGAGCAATAACATTGATATATTCATATCTCTTCCAATTCATTGTTATATTGGACAAATATTGATCATTCATATCAATATGATACTTGGAGTGAAATAAAGTTAGCTAATTTCCACATTGATTGGATTTCTTTCCACCAATACATATTTTTGGTAAAATAATTCAACACCTTCTCTTTCACATAGAATTTGGGATATAAAGGCACAGATTGTGGAAGGAGGAGGTGAACTTTCCCAAAACATTTTACCAAAATCAAGAAAAGTGTCATAATATAACTCAAATTTCACATGATAATGACAACAACAAGTGTCACGAACAATGGTGGGTTTAACATACCAAGGTTTTTGTTGCACAAATGTATTGATGAACATTTTAACTTGATTGTATTTCTCTTTGAACTTATTAAACAATTCTATTTGTGTAATTTCCAACATATGTTTTGGATGCTCTTCATATTGTCTTGGTGCTATTCTTCGTCACAACAAATCCCTTACTTTTGGTGAAAAATGAGAATTTTCCAACCAATATGCATGGGCCTTATTTTTATCATCTTCTGCAAGTCTATCTTTGTAAGGGTTTCTACAAATAACTGTCCAACAAGCAAGTTCATCATTTGCATATATTTGCAATAAATTATTTTTATGTTTGTACAATGTTTTTCTTAAGGTTCCCATCACTTTTGCCATTTTTTGTGTCAAATGGTATTTTTGCATTGGTAGATGAAACAACTGTTGTTTGTATTACTCTACGTGCAACACTGACATCTTTTCTTCTAGACTTTCCAACAGATTTTAATGCATTTGTTATATTTTTCAAGACACATTGTTTCACCTTTCTATCTTTTGTCATTTTTTTAATACCCAATAATGATGTAGCTTCTTTTAAATTTTTTGACCTTATTAGACCTTTCAAAATTTGAGCTTGTGTTTCTACTAATTCATTTTTGAAATATTAATCATAAATCTTTTCAACACAATATCGTATATAATGGTCAGGCTTTTTGTCCCCAAATTTGTCAGTGTCAACATTTTATAACATTTCATCATCAATGTTGATTTCACCTGCATAAATTTCAATTTAATTTAAAAACATAAATTAAATCTATTAAATTTAAAAACGCTTGAAATTAACATCTAGATTCAATTTTCTAAGTTGTAAACATAAAAATTTCAAATAAATGTCGTATAAAAAATATACATTTATTTAAATTAGATTTATTAGAAAACTAAATGATCTTGATCATAAATTATTTAAAATATACAAATGTTGAATTCTTATATTACACACACACACATGTAGGTGGTTGGACTTCTGCTTCATTTTCAGCTTCAACAACTTCATGAATGTTATGAGACAAATCTATTTCTATTTTTTGCAAAATATAAATTCCAACTTACAATCAATTATATTATACAATTGTTTTTTAAATTCTAAACATTATCTATAATATGTATGCATACATGGTTCGATTTCTTTTTGTTGAACATCAGGATGCAAATCTCTAATTACATTATCATCACTTATTCCTTCAATATATGCACATTTTTGTTTCTTTCTTCTATATCTCTCTTTCGTCTGTTCTATACGAAGAGTATCATCCCAAGTGTGATCATATTTTCTCTTTCGCTCCCTTTTGTTTCCCATGGTTATTGAATCTGTAAAGGTTTTAAAAAAAGTTATATCTTAAATAATTTGGAAAAAAATGCTGAATAAACCAAGTTGCTTTAAAAGAAATTTTGGATAAAAAATTGATGTCAAATAAAAGTAAAAATAAATTGATTTTGAAAAACATTGCTTGAGAAAAACTTCCTTATGACAAAAATTATTCTAAAAAAATATAGACTTTGAAAGGAATTGTTTAAGAAAACTTACCTTAAAAACAAACTTGTTAAAGAAAACCTCCACTTACAAGAAAATTGTTGAAGAAATCCTCCACTTACAAGAAAATTGTTGAATAAAATATTCAATTTACAAAATGTTGCCCCCAAAAATAACGAACATGTTTCTCCAAAAAACAAATAGCGAAAATGTTGCCCAAGAAAGCCAAAATAGTAAAATGTAGAGTGAGTGTGTGCACACATGTGATAATAAGAGTTCGGCCAAAAACATTTATATATTTACATGCCCAAACGTTGCATTATGTACCCAAACGTCACATCCCCTTGCTTTTTTCTGGCCAACGAATGTTTCTATTTTCCACCTTTCAACCGAACTATTGTTTTTTCGGATGAAAGTTAGTAAATTTCGACCGAACTATTAGTTCGGCTGAAAACTTGTAACTATGGTACTTTTTAGAAAAGTACCATGTCACTTAAGCTTACTCCAACTTATGAAGGAGCGGACTATATAAAATATTTTGAATCTAGTTTTGAAACAAGTACCAACATTTTCAAAATTGAATATGCTTTCATTTGATACAATTTGAATTCAATTTAATTGTTTTTTAGTAATTTTAGTTAATTCTATAAAAACATGTTTGCATATTTTTTTAGATGACATAATGTTTCAGTAAAATGAAAAATCAATATCTATAGTAATACACAATAAAAAATTATGAAAAACATATATTAAGGAACATTTCACTGTCCTCTTCAAAAATGCATTTTTAGATTTTACTTTAAATAAAAATTAAGACATATACATGGTGTCAATCTAAACATGTTTAAAATCTGTAACTTTTTCAGATTGGTCAAATTAAAAAAAATTGCAGTAATTATAATATTCATATGTTGTCCTCAAAACTATAGTCATAGTTTAATAGAGTTTGTTAATATTGATGTAGCATATTTCATTTTTCGTAAATGTTTTTTAATAATGAGTAAATTGTTGTCAATAAACATAACTCATTATTACTGCCTTCATTTTCAAGGAACATACTATCAAACAATTGCTAAATTGACGTATCAAATGTCAATAAAAAAAATTCAAAAATAATCAATAGAAAGCTAACAAAAATCATGAAAAGTTTTGTTTTTACTGTAAAGTGAAATTCTAAATAAAAAAAAATACTTTTGTTTACCGGAAGTTGAAAAAATTATGAAAATATATTTTATTTTCTCAAAAAAAAAGGAAAATAGACACCCAAGTTCATGATTTTACCCATTATTACTTTCCTTATGATTTATCAAGAGATAAAAATGATCATGGAGAGAGAAAATAATAATAGAATTATGTGTTGTGAGAGACAACGGGGAGAGGGAATCGACATTGTCAAGAAGGTGCAGGTCCCATCATAAAAAACCATGTCAATTTTGTAATGTTTTTACCCATATCCTAGATGCCCTCAATTTTTCATAAGAAAAACTAGGGCATAATTTTTTTACCAATGCATCCATTAGTTGAAACAAAACTTGTGCTAAATAAATTATTTATCATGAATAATCATACTAGGACATGGCTTCAAAACCTCAAAATTGGCAATGGAATTGATCAAGTAAGAGAGAGGGAAATGAGAGATTTTTGGATTTCAGCGCCGCCTTCACATGGAACAACTTGCAAGTTGCAATTATTACAAGGTGCATTTATATATGAAATAAAATGAAAACCATTGGTGATTTGGTTGACAACCTGATCATGGACTAAACAACATTTACAATGGTGGTATTACAACTATAAGTAACATTTAGATAAATAACACCAACAATACATTATGTAACAAAATAACTCATTTCTTTTGTAAAAGATATATAAGGTTGGATGATAAAATTTGAAACATATAGAGGCAAGCAAAAGAGGAGCAACCATAGTGGTGGTGTGTAGATATTTGTGTTGTGTTTGTTATCACACCAATTTCATCCACTCATGACACTTAAGTCAGTTATCCCGAAGACATCACAAATCAACATTAACCACCATATGGAAGCTCAAAACTATGGATAAAAGTATAAATTAATCATGGATGGTCAAATTCGACATTTAGTTTGAACAAATTAAAGAATTATGTACCCCCTTAGTTCATGTGGCATGCATTCATGTAGAAAATCCTTTGATACTTGCATAGTTCCTATTACACCAAAAAAATAAATTATGTAGCATGTTGAATGCCATGGTCACTTCAAGACATGGGTTGGTCAAGAAAAACCCATGCTAGTTTAATTGATTCACCTAATGAAGGTGTGCATGGCCATACCTAAAATAAATAAAAGCACATGGGCTAATATTTGACATGGAGCTCCATTTCCTCCTCTAAGAAAGTTTATAAATTGAGGCCTCACTCTCCATTTTCACAAGTTCATTTCATACAAGGTTATGGTGCTATATGTTTTCCATAGTGTGATGCCCACTTGCTTCCATCCTTGGTATTGAGATTCATGATGACACTGCCAAAATTCCCCCTCCTGAATTGATCATCTCATAAGGAGAAATGTTTCCTATTCACCCCAATATTAAGAGAGAGTGTTCTAAAGAGTATATAACCCCACAAAATAGACATATTGGAAGCTGTATCCATCGCATCCTCAAGGTAAAGTTTTCCATTTTGTATTCACATCTCCCATTTGATGTTAATACAAAGAATTCAATCTCTTCCTTGTTGCACGAAATTGCAAGTAGTCAACGCTCCCCGGTGTATTGTGAAAAGGGACTAATTGCCTCTCGTGGATCCTTGAAATCTGGCGGTGGTGAGTTTACTAATCACTTGTGGGTTTTGGTCTAACGACAGTCGTAGTACCAACAAATGGTATCAGAGCTAGAGGTCACGAGTTCGATACACACTCGGCTCGCGCTGAGGGGGAGATTGTTGCATGAAATTGCAAGTAGTCAATGCTCCCTGGTGTATTGTGAAAAGGGACTAATTGCCTCTCGTGGATCCTTGAAATCTGGCGGTGGTGAGTTTACCAATCACCTGCGGGTTTTGGTCTAACGATAGCCGTACTACCAACATTTCCCTCCATGAAGCTTTTCAAAATGTGCACTTTTATTCATTTGATTTTCCACTACTAATTGGTCTACCAATATTTTAGTATTGGTCTCTTTGTTGGCATTGTGTGTAGGTTCTTTGTGAGGAGGATTCTCTACTTAAATCCCTCTCCTCTTATTCCACAACAAATCCAATTTACCAAGGAGATTTCCCCAAGGTTTTCTTCTCTTTTCCCAACTAGTTTTCCATTCAATTGATGTTTAGGGATAGTTTATTTTTTTTTTATATCTCACACACTTTCGATTTATGTTTGTGCCAGTACTTCCAACCTATTGTTGAGTGCATTTCATCACCCCGTGCACAAAATCACACATAGTAGAATGGTGACCATACTAGGGATGATATCTTGAATCTCATCCTTTATTGGATTTAAAACAATTATTAGTTTTTTTCTATAAGTTTCTAATCATTACACTACAAGGAAAAGACCCTCTAGCGGAGGTTTTGGTA
>JASDQU010103951.1:187589-203398 GCA_032191745.1 Picea mariana
AGAAAAAAAAAAAAAAAAAAAAATCATACTTACCTTAAGCCCTTGCTTCTTCTTGTTTATGTGACTGCAAAATTTCACCTTAGGGTTTAACTCCCTCTATCACTTCACAATTACAGATTTTTATTTTAGGAATTTTAGATTTAATGGGTTTGTGTTTCTATATATAAGGCGTTTGGCATGTGATGCAAGGGAACCACTTATTGCATCAGATCCAAGCCCTCTCGGCCCTGCGACATTTTTTTTTAAATGGTTTATGGTTATCATTGCACGAATTTGACTATAACGCACCGGTTTGCTCACTAATAAAGCACACTAGAATTGTTGTAACATAATTTAAAAAACAAATTCATTCATCGCTGTGTAATTTTTTTTCGTTCATGGTATTGTTTTGTTTTTGTTTTTTACTCTAGTCGTGGTGCTTTTATCAATACATATTGCACCGTTGTAATTTAAAGCATTTTTTTAAAATGCATTTTTTCATGTCGACGTGTTTCATGTATCGAACACATCGGTGCTTTCATATTATTAAAGTGCACTGGAAGCTAGATTTTGTTTTTAGCTGAAAATTATGTGATTTATTTATAAAATATATTTAATAGCTTCTGTATTGAATGATACATGTTGTATATTGATAAAAACAAATGTGTGAGAATAGTTCAAGTAACAAAAATTATGATCGACACAATGATAACGCATCCAAAAAAACAAAAAAGACAAGTTCTTTTTAAATTATATACAAAATTAATATGTTTGAGCTATATCTAAGTTTAACTAAAATGTATTGGTTAGTGTGTGTCATGAAGAGCCACAAAATGAGGAAGATCAATAAGATTCTTTGTGATCTAGGTGCAGAAGAGCATAAAAGGTTGATGGAAAAATTGCAAAAGGATGAATCAGGTGAATGAAAAAATACTATTCAATATGAGTTCTTTTTTTAATTTTCATTAATAATATACTTAAGAATATTAGATAACATGTTTCAAACAATCTATTAATTCACATATGTTTAATGTTCTACAAGGACCAACAACAAAGGAACAAAATGTCATCCTAAGAAAATAAAAATTATAGAAGATGTAGCTGATGATGAATTGGTTCTTAACTCATATGGAGTGGTGTTGGAGGTTAATGAAAGGGGGGGAAATTGTTACAAAACTATGAGGGATATAATGGAACGAACGTATAGACGCACTTTCCACTTACAATACAAAAATCAATCCAATGATTCCAAGAACCAGGTTATATCTAAACTACATGAAGTGTTTACAAAGCAATGGTCAATGAGAGCTATCAGACTTGCAATACAAAAAACATATAACAACAAAAAAGAATAATTCAAAAAGTAATATTCCTAAAAACGCTTTTCTAGAATATGTATATATTACTACAAAGAATTCATTTATTAATATTCATTTTGTTATATTTAGTTTTCATATATCAATATAAAAATAGTTTATTGTCATGTTACTTTTTTCAGGAAGATTATGAAAATCCAAAAGGATCAATGAGACGATATCCGAAATATGCTAGTAGGAATGTCCAAAAATATGTACAAGGAGATGGTTAAAGAAATAGACATAATTGCATTGCAGGAGGAGCCATCTCAACAACAACGTGCTTCAAATGTATGAAATCATTGAATTTTTCTATTAGTTACATATAAATAAATAATTTAGTATTAAATATTATTTTTCAAGTATTTTCTTGTAGAAAAGAAAACAAAATGGAACTCATTCAACACATAAAACATGACAACATGGAAGAAAAGGGTTGATAGAAAAGTTTGTGAGTAATTGTTATTTCCTTATAACAACTTAAGATTTCATTTTTGTATATTTTAAGTTGTTTTACAACAACCATCCTTGAATGTCTTCAAACAGGTGCTAACATACAAAGAAGAGCCATCGGAATAATTGATCGACATTGGCTTAAGTATGGGTTATGAGTATATGTTGGCATATCAAAAATTAGCTGTGGAATTTGTAAGTATCTATGTTGTTTTACTTCTCTCATTTTATAATTAATTGAAAAAAAAAAAAACCTTTATATTAAATCTATGATTTATTATAGGGTATAAAACTTGCAGGAAACAAAGTATGGAAATGTGCGAACAACAGAGATGTTGATAGAAGGCATGTGATTTTGTTTTGAAAGAATGCATATCATTCAAGAGTCAATTATTTGTAAGGTACGTCGCTTTTCAATTTACATTCACGTATATTATGTAGTTCAATTTTCATTATTCTCACCAATGTAGATACACTTATTACACTTTATTTTTATTTTTGTAGATGGAACTTGAAGAAGAGGGAAAAAATAGAGGAAATCAACAAAACATTCGGTCAAATGACCCATGTCATGGAAGTAGCTCGAGCACTGACAATAGTGCTAGCAAATAATGATGATCAATATATTTGGATATCAATGCAAGTGGTTGCATTTTTTGAAATAATTGTCTCTGAAAATCAGACATTTTTTTAATGTAATGGACATAGTGTCCCAATTGAAATACAAGGGGTTACCAATAAGTGTCACATTTTGTATGACAAAGAGTCTCTAATTCATATATAATAAAATAACTTTTATTTATTCTATTTCCTTGTCCAATGTTGCTCTGAAATCTTACATCGCTGATTAAATATATGGATGATTAAATATTATAATGAAGAGATGCGGAATCTAATGATATAACAAACTAATCCAAACATCATATCCAAAAGCATTACTCAAAATTTAATTTATATGAATACTATTATAAGATACATGCCAATTTTTTGATGAACAATGGAAATAAAAAATAACAGTAATTACACTATCACAAGTCGATGTTTCTAAAAAGAGAAAATGAGCACCAATGCGTTTAATGCTAAAATACATCGATGCAGTAATAAAATGTGCACCGATGTTGTAATACAATGAACCATCACTGATTGTAATACTATTTTAACAAGAACAACTATAAAAAAAAAAAATTGCCTTCTTGTGGGTTTAATTAAACCAACAAACCGGTGCTTTTGTATCAGACTTCTGCATCGATGCATTCTAAATTTCATTCACTTGTCGGGTTTGTCTTGTAATGCACCGGTGCATGGTATCATAGATTTGACTGGTGCACTGTTATTATTAAAGCATCAATGCGTTATTATTTATAAGAGCACTAGTGCCCTGATATTTTTTTTGACTTCCCTGGTGCTTTTCGGTGAAATGTAAGCACTGGTGCTTTTCGGTGAAATGTAAGCACTGGTGCTTTATGTTTGAGAATGCACCGGTGTGTATACAACATGAAGCACACTCCTAGAAAAACATCCACTAAAACCTTCAACCACCCAATTTTTTTTAGTTATAATGAAGTTCTGTTATAACCTCCGCAAAAACATTCGCTACCGAAAACATATGTTTTAGAGGTTTTATTGACAATTTTTGCCAATTTTATAACACTAAAAACCTCTGCTACAAGATATTTTCCTTGTAGTGTTAGTAGGGAAGTTTAGACTGTTTATTTAACCTAGCACAACTCTAAGGCTTGTCAATTCTGAAAATTTTCATTTGTTTCATTCCTAGAAAATTGTGTAGCTGTCAAAGTTATTTATGAACAACTATGGCATGTAGGTTAGGGAGTCACTCAATTCAAGATTTGCACATTGTACAATACACAAAGGTGCATGATTGGACTTTGTATCTTCCTTTAAGTCCATGTAGGTGCCTTAAAATTTGGTTTTTTAAGGATCTTTTACTTGATAGAAGGGTAATAGGTTGTGGGATATTTTTTTCCAGAATTATTTACCACTTTATATATTCTTTATTTGCTTGAATTGCATCAAACTTAATGATATTGATTGGAATTGATAAAATACAAAAACTTATTTCAAAGCATTTTTTATTTCAGTTATTAATTGTCAAGAAATCTTTCAATTTCAACAACTTTGCATCAACCTTTGTACATAAAAGTTACCACATAAGTAAGTTAAAATTCACCTCTTAATACACTTCATAAGCAAGGATGATTTTAATGATGGAAATTTATTTTAAAATGTAGAAACCTTGGTGAATCTTACTAATCCTTCATATGCCAACTATAAAATGTTTCGTGATATTTTTGTAAAAATATTCAAATTTCTAAGGATTTTTTATAGTTTGTATAAAATTTTGGTGATTTTTAAGGTAAAATAATTTTATCCTATAGAATTTGGGGAATCAGTTTTAGAACAATGAATATTTTTTGGGGGAAAAACATGGAAAATTAGCCCATGAGTGAAATTTAGCCCCTAAAATCATCCTTGTTCATAAGCCAATGTTTTTTCAAAGAACTCATAGCTTATGACCCCTACATTAACATCAATTCATGCGAGGGTTTAGCAAACACAAGGAAAGTATATTTAGTTGGAGTAGATCCATAGTTAGTTAAGAGTATGACCTCATAGTTAAGCATCTAAATAATACTCCAAGGTTATGAAAAGGAGACTAGAAGTTTACTAGAGTGAGGGGAGGATTGTTCAAGTAGAAAATGTGTGGTTAGTGACACTTATTGAAAAAAAAAGGGAAATACTAGGCTAGGGCAAGTTAGTGTGGATATTTCCCCTCCTTGATAATATGAGTATTTCCCAATGCATGCATCTACATCCATAGACCCATGACTAGTGAAGGGGTAACTCAGTGTCCCATTTCTAGGTTTTCATCCAGGTGACACACTCGAGGATTAAGAGTGGTACCTAATATGGATAGTGAGAAACCCCCTTGGGCATTGATTTCTACAACTATATCACTCACACCTTCACTTGGCTTACACTACCAATGGATTTCATCACTACCTATGGAGGAAAATTTGGAAGTCCCTATTGCATATTGTGGTTTTATTGAGCATTGATATTGTCAAAGGAAAATGATTTCCATTTCTCTTTTACATCATTTAGGATCTTTTCATTAAAACCACCTATATCATCATTGGAAACACACTTGGAAACTACATCGTTAACTACTTGAACACTCACACTGTTACCAAATTCATTCCATTAACAACAATATTTTAGAGACATATTCATCTAGAGCACTTCTTCAAAAAAATATGGTTCATCGCATTTAGAACCAAAGGTAATTTTTCAAAGAAAGACTCCCAATATACGACTTTGGGATGCATAATCTATTGGAAAAAAATACAACAACAATTTGACATCATAATATTCCTCCTTTCATTGGAGATATCCCATCTCATTCTACACAATCATCTAGAAATTGGGAAGCACCTCTAGCATGCCTGGCCTTTTAGATAATGTCAACTAGGAGAAGCCCCCACATAAGCTCTATTTTCTATTTCCACAACTTGGACATCTCCCCCCCCCATCATGGCCACCCTAACCTTTCTATATTTAACCATACAACTACCAATTTGGTTTCTCTCCCACCCAAGTTAACCTAGTCCCACCAATTATCCTTCACCATATGTTAGCTTGGTCTTATCCCTTGTAACATCCCTAGTTTTAATTTCTGCAAATTATAATGTAATTGTGTAAGTGTAATTTTTTTTTTGTAAATTCTGGAACTATTCTATTAAAAATAGTGTAAAGATACATTAAAAAAGTCGCAGTGTTTATCCCTGTGAATGGAAAAAACTAAGGCCTTCCCTTATTGGGAAACTAGGCTGGGAAAAGACATGATCATCCTACCTTCCCTTTGGGGGGAAAATAAGCTTACAAAAATAATGGGAGTGATTGTATGTTTGATTACTATCATAAGACCAAAAAACTTGAAAAGTCATAATTGTAAAAAAATAAAAAAAGAACATGAGCCTGGGAATCATGTATGCTTGTCAGTCACAATTGGATGGTCATCCGAAGGAATCTCTTCTACAATGGGGAAGCCAACGAAGTCACTGTCATTTTTTATGTAGGAACTAGAGCTATCTGAGCTTGGTTCCTTGATCAGGAGGCCTGAGCTCTTGATAAAGGAAACCATCAACGAACTATGCTTTCATGGAGTAGTCTTAATGGTTGGTTTACTGGAATTATCCTCAGGAGTCGAGGGGCTGGGGTGGGTCATAGAAGGAAGAGGATGGGTGTCGGGGGAGGGAGGATATAAAGGAGGAGGGAGAGCGGCGGGGGAGTGGGGCGAGCGAGGTGAATTAGGAGGGATCTGAACAAAAAAACCCAGGAGGTTGAGGAGGGTGCAGGCGAGCATGTTTTTTACCACCTAGTAACTGTGATGGTGTCTGGAGGTGTGTTGAGAGGATGGGAGAGAACCTGAGAATTCCTCTTCTCAATCATCTAATAGTTTCTGAAGATATTTGGGGACGGAGAGGTCGCAGTTTTCCTGGTTGGCCATGACGGGTGGGAGAGTAGCTTTGGATGCGTTCCCGCTGCGACCACTTATCCCCAAGGTGGGGGTGGCACACTTACGAGGAGGCATGAGTAAGGGACTTTTCTTGTGGGGATCTATGAGGTGGGAGAGCCACCACCATTTGTAGAGAACAGAGAGCTCCCAGCTGTAGAGAATAGAGATCCAGTGCTTGAAATAAACAATGGATAAATGATAGGAAGGGTTGAGGATAGTGGAGTGATAAGAGCCATGTGGAAGGGGGGTCAAATTAGTAGCCTTCAATGCTACCATCCTTTGCATGCACGTGGACGGGTGTGTCATACTAAGGCCATGCATGTGAGGAGAGGGAGACATTGGCAGAGTAATGGAACGACGTCTCGGGATGGGAGGGCATTTAATTTGTATGAGGGGGGGTGAGATGGAGCACACCAAGGTGTTGGTTCATGCGTTGAGGGGTCTCAAGGTGCCCTTCAGGTGGACGGGGGTAACACCCATATCCAGGGAAGAAGAGTCCCTAATAGCAATGTCAATACAGCATCGCCCGAGGGAGTGGTTAGAGAGCTCATCCAAGGTATGTTCTTGAAGGTTAGAGTTGTCCATGAAGCTTTCATTGGCGATTATGTCCGCCAAGGAGTTAACCTTGCGTCGGACATGGTGGAAGGATATCAAGTCCCTGAATTCCAGCAGTTGAGTAAGATGTTGAAGTCCCTAATCCAATCGCCAGTTGGGGGATATTGTTGGTCTTTGTGAGCCATTTTGAAGACATACTTCCATATAGATGATTACTTGAGAGTCAACTTCAACTATAAGAGGGAACAATGATCTTTGTCGGGCTATTTGGAGGTTGTGGAGGAGACCTGAGAGTTCAATGACGTTGTTGATGTCATGGACTATGGCCCCATAGAAGAGTCGAACAATGGCACCCATGCTATCTTTGAAGACACCTCCAAAGCTCGCAGGACCAATATTACCTTTTAAGGATCCATCAAAGTTGAGTTTGAGAAAACCGTGAGGAGGATAACACCAATGCTCTATACTGGAGGGGGACCTCATGTGGGAATATGAGATTGAATGGGGGCTCATGTGAGTGTCAGGAGTGATGTCCCATCACTGAAGAATTACTTTTTTGTTTGGCTGTGCTTTAAAGTCTTGGTTAGACCAGGATTGGGGATGAATTGTTTCTAGCATCTGTTTTTGCAGGTTTCCCAAAGGGTGTCTTTAGAGGAAGAGTGGTCTTCAAAAATGTGGTTGTTGTGCTCTTTCCAGATGTTCCAAAAAATGAAACCAGGGAGAAGCTTCCAGAGATGATTGAGAATTATGTTTTGGTAAGGATTGTCAACCCAATTTTCAATAGTATGAGTTATATTACCATGAGCCCGGTCATATATTCTACATAAAATCGTTGCATTATCCCATATACTATTGGAGAAGAGGTAGTTTTCAAGGATGTGGTCTATGGATTCCTCATTTTTGTAGCAAAGAGAACATCTCGAAGGTCTAGAAAATCCCCTTTTGAGGATGTTGTCCCAAGTTAAGATGTGCATGTGGTGGACCAGCCAGAGAAAGATTGAGATATTTGGCCAAGTTCTGAGGGACAAAATATTGGCCCAACCAGGATCTGGAAGACCTGGCAAAGGGGGGGTGAGAAGTTGATAAGCTTATTTGACTGTAAAAATTCCTTTTGGACAGTACCCCGATCTGAGCTTGTAATTGTCTTGACAGATTCAAATTTTATGGTTGTTCACATCTTGCACGATTTAGTTATGGTTTCTGTGGGCAGTTGAAGAAGGGAGTTATGAAGCGGTATCCATTGCCTGAATTTCTGATGATCCATAATATGCCAGTGGTCCTTAACCTTTGTGCTTCCTTGTGGTGGTATATTGTGTTGTCTTTCCAAACTCAGGAGCTGCTGCCAAGAATCCATTCAGAAATTGGCGTGGGTGCCATCTCTGATTTCCTAAAAGTTGTGATGTTGAATGAGATGACACTGGAGTTTTGTAGAATTACAAATTAGGGAGCCTTGAGAGTTAGGAGTAAAATGGATCAGGTTGTGAAGGTCCTAATTTGGAGCATATTTTTTGTGCCGGAGTTGTGCCTAAGTACTGGAGCTATTGGATATCCAATTCCACCACGTTTTTGCATTGAGTGTTTCCTTGCTCTTGATTGGATCCCTTAGGCTTAGGCCTCCCATTTGCTTTGGTAAATAGATTGTGTCCCATTTTACCAGAGCCCATTTGTGGGTGTTATTGTCACCACTCCAGAGGAAATTGCGTTGTATATTCCGGATGGATTTGAGAACCCATTTGGGGGATGCAAGAACAAAGAGGAGATACAAAGGCATCATTTTTAATACATAATTTATGAGAACTAGATGCCCTCCTAGATTGAGTGTTTGAAAGGTCCAGGAGGATATATTTTAAGTTAATTTGTTAATGAGTTCCTTCCAGGTGGAGTGTTTGATGACTGAAGCGAGTAGGGGAGCGCCAAGGTATTTGGAAGGAAGAGAGGAGGTAGAAAAACCTAGATTTCTAGCAATTTTTCGTTGGGTAGTGGGGGGCGTGTTAAAGAAGAAGATGCGATATTTATCCAAATTGACAAAGTCTCCCTAGGAATTTGAAAAGGTATTGAGTAGAATTTTAAGGGTGCGGGCTTATTGAATGGAGGGGTGTGCCAAGAGCAAGTTATCATCAACAAATTTTTGGTGGGCCAAGGGATGATATTTGTGGAGACTCAGGCCTTTGAGAAAGCCTTTTGAGCAGGCACTTGATAACATTCGACTTAACCCTTCAGCCATGAGGATAAAAAGAAAAGGGGAGAGGGGATATCCTTATCGGATGCCCCTCGAGGGGATGAAGGTGGGGGAGGGGGATCCATTAACAAGAAAAAAGAAAAAGGTGGAGGAAAGGAGAGAGAGGATCCAACGTACCCAATCTTGACTAAATCCGAAGGCTAGGAGAATATTTTCAATGTAGTCTTAGCTGAGGTGATCAAAATATTTGGAGAGGTCTAGCTTAAGAAGCATTCCTAGTTTCTTGGTGGTTTTTAGGGAGAGGATAACCTCATGGGATATAATGATTCCATCAAGAATATTCCCGCCCTCGACATAGCCTGTTTGTTCAAGGGAAATGAGCAGGGGAAGGAGTGGTTTTAACCTGTTAGCAATGACTTTAGTGATGATTTTGTATATAACATTGCAGAGAGTTATGGGTGTGTACTTACTTGGAGCTACATGGTTTTCTTCTTTGGGAATCAGAGTGTGAAAGGTGGTGTTGAGGGTAGGGAGAACCCACTGATGATTGCGTGAATATTCCATGATTTCTAGCATGTCCAGCTTTAGCAAATCCCAACAGGCATGGAACAAGTTGATTGTAAAACCATATGGCCCAGGAGCAGTACCTTCCTTCATTTGCATGACAACTGATTCCACCTCTTGTAGATTGATTGGGCATAATAGGGAAGCTTTGTGTTGATCAATGACTAGGTGAAGGATGTGGTTGGATACTTGTTGGATGGCTTCCCCCTAGAGAGATTCTCCTCTGGGAGTAGATATTCATAGTAGGAGACCAGCTCACTTTCGATGTCCTTGTGGGTTTCAAGCCTAGAACCATATTGTTTTTTAACGAAATAGATTATGTTATGCATTCTGTGTTGGATGGTCGAGTGGTGGAAGAAGGAGGTGTTGTGTTCTCCTTCCTTCAGTCAGGAGATTCTTGATTTCTATTTCCAAAGAATTTCTTCTTGCTGGCATCGCTCATCTATTTGAGATTGAAGTTCTAATTCTCTATGAGAGAGAGCCTTTGAGTGTCCCTCATGGATGATCTGTTGTTGTAGAGTTTCCACAGTCTGCTCCAAGGTGGTTTTGGACAAGAATATGTTCCCAAAATTCGTTTGGTTCCACATTTTCATATGTTATTTCAACATTTTTAGTTTTTGTTGAAATCTATACATTTTGGAGTGGCCTGGGGGATGGGTGGAAGACCACCATCTTGGGATCATTGGATTGAACTCTATATTGGATAGCCAAAAAACTTTGAATCTGAAGGGGTGAGAATGATTCTTTCCACTTTGGTGCCAGTGCATGCAGATGGACCAGTGGTCTGAGCCTAAGGAAGGGAGAATGGTGGAGGAAAGATCATCCCCTATTGTTGCTATGTCTTCAAAAACTAGAAATATGTCGAGGCGTGAGGAGATATGAGAGGGTCCTCCACGTCGGTTATTTTAGGTGTCAATACCATTAGTGGTTTCTAGATCTACCAGTTCATTTCTCTCATTGAAGTTCTTGAAGATTATGTCCTCCTGTGAGAGTAGGCGGCGACCTCCTTTCTTTTCCCGGAGATTGGTGATGAGTTTGAAGTCTCCTCCAAGGATCCAATTCTTTCTGGGTTGTTCTTGTTTATACCAATTCAGGAAGTTCATAAGGTTGATATTCTAATCAGAAGTTTTCAAACCATAAATATCGGTGATGAAGCCATGTACGTTTGTACCAATAAGATGGAAGGACGTTGAGATGGAGTTTCTAGTGGTGGAGAAGTCATCGAGGGTGATAGTTGAGGGGTTACAAGTGATTGCAAGACCACCTGAGGCCTTGTCCATGTCAACTTCAATGGAGTTGTTATTTTTCCAAAGACCCGATATCAAATCCCATAGATTATCATTGTTTCTTTTTGTTTCTTGAATCAAGAGTATTGTGGGTTTTTTCTTGGTGAATTTTCCTGTGGAGTATTTTGTGTTTGTTGAGACTGTTGATACCCCTCAAATTCCAAGAAATGAATTTCATTGGGAACATTGAGTGTTGGAGGGAAAAAATTCAGTGAGCTGAGCATATTTCCCTGACTCCACTAATGTAGAACCCAAAGGGGCGATGTGTTAGAGATCTGTTTTGCATCCTCTCTTTTTGAGATCTTTGACTACCTTTTTTAGATCAATTCGTGGGTTGTTTTTTGTCCCAAGTCTGGCACACATTTTATCTTTGTTGAGGACCTCCTTGAGGAGATGAATCTGCTTTGGGGCTAGCGTGTGGAAGGCATGTTTTTTTCATGCATCCTCTAGTCTTAGGAGATATAGCTCACCCAAATCCATATCTCCCATGTCTTCATCCATTAGCATGTCAAAATCCTGACTAGTGGAACAGATCGGGTTTTAGGGTAGTGGCATTGAGGATGAGATGGCATGGGTCTTGATCTCTATGAGGATTGGATCTGTAGAGGAGGTGTTTCCCTAGTTTTGCACTGGCTCGTGGTGTTGCTTTTTGGGGGTCGACTGGATTTCCTCCTCAATGGGATCAACCCCATTCAATTTTTGGGTGAGGGATTGGAAGTTGTTGTTGGTTGACGGGTCCATGGATTTGGTGGCAGCATGGTATTTCCGGTTGTATCTTCAACAAGTGGGGATTTCTCTAAATCGTTCCTCATCCGTGAACATGGCACCTTTGAGGACTATGGCTGGCTTGTTTCGAGGGAAGTCTATGAAGAGGTTCCCGTGTTCATGGAATTTGTGGCATCTGAAGGGGATGTGATCATAGTCTAAAGTTTGGATCCATTATGTGTCTTCATGCACAAGAAAAATAGAGTATAGGAGTGCTTTGGCGATGTGCATGTAGACATGGATCCTGGTAGAGGAGGTATATTTTTTGGTCTTAGTTTTCTCTGCTATTTTGACGAAGTTACCAAGGGAATTGCTAATGTATTTAAGGGTTTTGTCCTCCCAATATTCTTTAGGAAAGGAGTAGAGTTTGATACAAATAGGGGCCCAAGTGAAGTCTTATTTGTCTAGATTGAAACATTGTGTCCAGTTCCTAAGGTATAAGCTTGCAAAGTTGAAGAAGTAGGGACCCCCTTTCAGTATTCGATATCTTTCATCGATCCAGGTTAAGATGATAGTAAAGAAACCTTTTGATCCAAGTTGGATGTCAAAATTTTCTTTTGGTTTCCATTTTGTCATGATCCGACTTAGAAGTGCACGCTCTGTAGGTCAGATTCCAATGAATTTTCCTATGAGCGCATAAGTTTTCATGTGTTCGATTCTGGCGTTGATTTGGAATGGTGGAAGCTCTATCCTTGGTCTTTCCTCATACTTGGTAATTCATGTGTTGGTTTTGGTTGCATCCAGAGTTGGGTTGGTCATAGGCGGCTGAGTAGGTGCCAGTTGGTTTGCATTCTTTGGGGTGTGTCAATCTTCTTGCATGGGTTCCTAGGTGTGTTGATATTCCTGCATGGGTTCCTGGGTTTCTTCGGGAGCGTGATTTAGGAATTATTTGTAAGAAAGGGAGGATCCCCCAACTCCTCCCTTGGGGGAGGCCAAGAATGTATAAAGCTATATTTCCACTGTTGTGGAAACCCAGATGAAGGTGAGAGTGGACAAGGGTTTGCACAGAGCCAGGGTTGCAAGCATTAACGAAACAATTGGAGGCATTTTCTTCTTCCTTTCTTTGTGTAAATGTAAATTAGGTTGGTGATTGATATGTTTTAGGTGGGATATCAAGTACAAATTTATATGACCAAGGGTCGAGATATGTATTTTGTACATTTAAATGATAAACAAAAATACCAATTGTTGTCTGCAGTATAAGAGGGACGGTAACAACGAGGGGCTATGATTCCTCAAGATAGGGGGATAAAGGGGGGTACAAGGGGTTACCCATTTATATTAATTCAAGACATTTCATATTAATGTTTATCGCCTTTGAAATATCGAAAGAGATATTAAATTGATGTAAGAATGGTAGGTGTGAAAGGTCAACTCACCAATTTATGACAACATGGGTTGAGTACACGAGAAGAAATGAAATTTGAGTTCCTTTTTGGGTTAGTTTTTATATGTTGATTTTAGAGAGCAAGAGTAGAGCTAAGTGATGGGAAATAGAACCAGTTATGTTGTGTGTTATAAAAACCATGAAAGGGTTGTGATTTGTGCCAATAATTAGGCTATAATTCTATAAGTGCATTTTTTGTTGAGGAAATGGCTCAAGAGCCTTGAGAAGGATTTTGTGAGCATTACTAGAGCACCTAAAAGTTCTTGGAGTCCCCAACTATGAGATTCCTAGACAACCGAGTGCACTAGAGCCATGGAGGAAAGTGGGAAGGAATAAGGGACCGTGTGTAGTGAAGGGGGATCCCATTCCTTAGGTTGTGCGGGTTGAAGGGAAGAAAGTTGGTGGATTGGAACCGTTGTTGGAGTAGAACCTGGGTTTTGGGCTACTGAAAGTGGAGAGTGGACAACCAAGAGGGCCATGCCTCCTTGTCGACTCGTAGCCTCAGCTCGGGGGTGGCCTTATTTTGAGAGAAATGGAACAACAATGCCTATGGATGGGAGGAACATCCCCTATACACAACCAGTTGGTTAAACAATTTAAAGATAATTTTTTGTCATGTTTATGATGTTAATTCCATTGTGTAAATGTTAATTTGAATGTTGTCATGTTTTTTGGGTGTGCATGTATTCATGGTTTTTATTATGTTGTGGATGCATGTGAAATTTTATGGGCTTGCTTCCCTTGTGTTAAAATTATTTGCATAGGGCGTATTAATCCAATTTTGAGCAGGCAAGGTATTTTACATCCCCTTCTTCCCAACTTGGAAAATTTTTGGCATCTACCCACAACCAAGTTAGTACCCAACCACCAACCAAGGGAGAGGAGGAAAAAACATGTAAGGATAGTATAACACCCCTCCTTGCCTAACTCTCCTTTGAGATAGATTAGGAGGTCAATCTAAGGTTTGAATGAAGAGTTTAGTTACCATGTTTATGATTATGTTGTATGTATTTGACTAGTGGAATGTACTTAATTGAGATGATAAATTTGATAGTCTTAATTGTGAGTAGATTAGCATATACATTATGATTGACATCTGATTGATAATGAAAACTTATGCTCGAGTAAGTGTAAGTTGTGTGAGGTGGACAAGATTTGTAGGACTTCTGGGTGCAAGTTGATTAAAGGAAGAGGAAGGCTATGGAATCCAAATTAAATGTTGTGAAATATTAAAGGAACCATTTGAATTTCATTAATATTATCACTTACATTCTATATCTATGTGTTGTGACATGACTTAAGTGGTGCAAGATATTGGTTACCTGAGGAGGACACAGGTGGATATGGTTGTTGGGAAAACTCCAGATTGGAATTCAAACAGTGAATACCAGTGGAGAAATATAGGGAAATCCTTCCCAACTCGCCAACATATGGGTGTGGAATCATTACCATGTCTTGACAAAGATGTGGAGTCTTTAACGAAAAAATATAAGGAAAGTATCTATGTCACAAAGACAAGGAAACATAGTCCATATTTCTCGGTTAGGACCAAGAGATATTCCATGGAGACAAATATGTGGAGTCTTTAATGAAAAATATAAGGAAAGTATCTATGTTGCGGAGACAAGGACGTAGAGTCCATATTTCCTGGTTAGGACCAAGAGTTATGGTAAGGGTCTGAAATCCTTACTCCTCAAAATATTTTAGATTTCGAAGGTTGTAAGTAATTGCACTTTGGGCCTTCGGAGGATTAAAAGAAGTATTAATTACCCATTTAGTAGGACCATTGAGTATAACTTTAATTACTTTAACTTAAAATTAAAAATATACATGTAAACTTATACAATTAATTATAAGAACATAAAATTTATTAATAAATTGAATTCTATGTCTCTCTCTCTCTCTCTCTCTCTCTCTCTCTCTCTCTCTCTCTCTCTCTATATATATATATATATATATATATATATATATATATAGGAGAGGACACCACATGGACATGAAATTAAGTTTATTTTAAATTTTAAAAAATTAAAGAAATTTGGGGTTTTTGCATGGGGTGAGGTGTCATTTCGGAGGAAGGTTATAAATACAAGGGGGAAATGGAGATGGGAGAAGGAGAGAAGATGAGGGGAAATGTTGCTGAATTTTTTTCACAGAGAAATATTTCCCTAAAATTGGAAGTGAACCTATGAATTGGGGATTTGTTTTAGTTATACAAGGGTGGTAAGTCCATGCAACTCGAGGGTCTCAGGGGTAAAATTTTTCCCTAAGAATGGCTTGGAGGTTAACTAGTTGGTGTTCTATGGGTTGGAATTGGCAAGCAATGGGAGACATAAATCATGTGCATTGATAAGCAACATGAAACACAAAATAGGTCTATTAGTGAAAGACAACATCACTCTCTACAGGTATAAATTTCATTTATTTAAATTGATATTTAATTATCCAGGTAAATGAAAATTATGTAGAATCTTTGGAATATTAATCTGAGTTGATTTTAGAGAAATAATTTAACATTGACTAGGTTAAAGTCTTTCTGGAAGCTCTGAATTGTAAGTTTTATTGAAAAGGTGAATTGATAAACTCTTGTTCTAATGTTTAAGTGTTGAACATGGGTTTGTTCATAAGAGTATATTTATTCCATTAAAACCACAATGATATTGTAATGGGTTTTATGTTCCTTATATTTTTTTGGATTTAGAATTGGTTAGATCTCTCTCTCTCTCTCTCTCTCTCTCTCTCTCTCTCT
>JASDQU010103951.1:217098-241715 GCA_032191745.1 Picea mariana
ATAATCTTCTTTTAAGTAGTGTGTGCTTCCATTTTGGAGGAATGGGAGTATCAATGTGTATGTAATAATGATTGTGTGAGCCCTTGAGAGTTACAATTTTGTGAAACCTCGATCGAGAGTGATGTGCTTTGATGGTTTGGAAATACAAAAGAATAAATTATCACAATGGTAAATTATATATATATATATATATATATATATATATATATATATATATATATAATTTTTTAAGTAGTGTGTGCTTCCATTTTGGAGGAATGGGAGTATCAATGTGTATGTAATAATGATTGTGTGAGCTCTTGAGAGTTACAATTTTGTGGAACCTCGATCGAGAGTGATGTGCTTTGATGGTTCGCAAATACAAAAGAATAAATTATCACAATGGCAGATTTTTTGAGTTAACATATCGATAGAAGATGGATTAATTGACTCATCAAATTATTTATAAATGTAAAAATTATGTTGATGTTAAGGAATATATGGTTTCAATCAGATTTTAATATGTGGTTGTTACCCTAATATCTTCCAAACATTTTGTTTGAGTGGAAGAGTAGTTTATTTATTTATTTTTGGAATTAAAAATAAACCCTAGGATTTCTAAAATGTCATCGTATTAATAATGACAACCAATCTTATCTCTCACTCGTTGTTTATTGATGTTTCTATTTTTCCATGAATAATAGAGGGAGTAAACATTAAAAGAATCTTCTCTCTCACTCATTGTTTCTTGATGTTTCTATTTTTTCCATGAATAATAGAGGGAGTAAATATTAAAAGAATTGTTAGAGGGGTACAATTCTTTAGATTTGTTGAAATTGTATATGTTAATTTAGAAATGGTATAATTGTAGTTTCCATGCTTGATGTTTAACAGGAATATTGTAGAGGTTGAGCATTATCTTAGAGATTAATTATACGAGGAGAAATTGACTTTCCTTTGCCATGTAAATCGCACTCTTTGCTGATAGTATTGCTAAAATTAATTTTGGTGTAATTATGTAAAATAAATAATGATGCCTCTTTGGTTATTTTGGTTTTATCTATTTAATCTATAACATCAACAATAGTTGTTTATGACATGCTGGTGTGTTGTTGGATGTATAAAAGAGATGTTATATATATATATATATATAAAATTTAGAAAGCATGTACTTAAATTCCCTCTTTTTTCATGATGAGACCTATATGGCTAGCTTACCTTTATAAGAGTGTGTATATCTTATGGCTATCTTAGCTTTGTAAGCATGCGTAGATCATATGTTGTTGAGATATGGGTTTACATATAGGAACCAAGAGAAAGTAAGTAATGACACTAATGTTGTAGAAACAAAAATTCCAATCAAGGCCCAACACAACCCATGCAAAAATGCAACACCATGGTTTGGACTAAACACTCTTGTTGTGGAGTATTTGGTCATTATACCCACCATTTTTTGAATCTTCCTATGCTTCTAAAAATGATTTGTAGTACCTTTTTGCACCCTCTCCCTCAACATGCCCTTGTTGATGTTGGGGAATGAATTCTACCCATCCAAGTCAACCAATACATAGGCAAGGTCATACCACGAACCATTTGTGTGCCCTTTATGGGGATGTCCATCTCATCCACTCATGTCCTGGTATCAACAAAGTCGTATGATTAAGAGCATTATTTCTTAGTCAGACTGACCCAAAAACACCCAAAATGGTGTAGGATTTTTCCTTCTAGCATCATGTTAATTCTTTAAATGGTGAGACTTCACTAGCTTCGACCTCTTTGGTTACCATTCATGTAGGTGGCCTCTACCCTTAGCCTAAACCCACAATCGCTTTGACTTCCCAAGTTATGCACCAACAAGATGATCAATCCTCCCAATCAATCTTCTTTACTCATAGCATGGAACCACTAGTAGGACAAGGGGGAGCCCCTTATTTTCCTTTTGATTAATTGTACCCACTTCATGCCCAAATGATCCATGTGGTTGCTTCCACCATTTACACATCATTATTTTCTCCCACCAATTACCCACCTTTCAATTCTGAACCACCTTTGGTCTACTTAGGCTTTGGATTTAGCCACTACCTTTGCATATGGGAGCCCTTGAGCCTCTATCCTCCCCATATGCCAATACTCATTTATTAGCTTCCCTATCACCACTTGGAGAGGTGGATTTTTTTAGGATACCTCAACCTCCATGCTCACAATGGGAGTGATGCACTTTTTAGGTTTCCTTCTTTAGGTTAACTTGGTCTCCCTATTAATGAAAAGAGTGCCACCTTTTTCAGGCTTCCTCTTCTAAGTTATCTTGTCCTACCTACTCATGGAAAGATTGCTACCTTTTTTAGGTTTCTTTTCTTAAGTTAATTTGGGATCCTTTCTCATGACATGAGTACCACCATTTTTAGGATTCCTTTCTTAGGTTACCTTGGCCTCGCTACTCATGAAAAAAGTGTTTCTTTTTTTAGGCTTCTTTCTTTAGGTTAAATTGGCCTCCCTTCTCACATCGGGAGTGCCACCTTTTTTAGGTTTCATTCTTTATATTACATTGGCCTTATTGCTCATGATAGGATTGCCACAATTTTAGGTTTCCTTATTTATATTACCATGGTCTCCTTGCTTATGATGAGAGTGTCCTCATTTTTATGTTTTCTTATTTAGGTTACCTTGACCTCCCTACTCACAATGGGAGTGACTCCTTTTCTAGGTTTTCTTCTTTAGGTTATCTTGGCCTCCCTACTCATGAAAATAGTGCCACCTTTTTAGGTTTCCTTCTTTATGTTACTTTGATCTCCCTACTCATGACAAGAGTATCACTTTTTTTAGATTTCCTTCTTTAGGTTACCTTGGACTCCCTACTGAAAATAGTAGTACCGCGTTTCTTAGGTTTCCTTCTATAGGTTACTTTGGCCTCCCTACTCATGTTGGGAGTGCTACATTTTTTAGGTTATGTTGGTTTACCTACCGATGGAGGGAGTGTTGTCATTTTTAGATTACTTTGGCTCCCATCCTCATGATAAGAGTGTTGCATTTTTTAGATTACCTTGACCTCCATACTCATGATGAGAGTGCCACCTTTTCTAGTCTCCCTTCTCTAGGTTTCCTTGGCTCCTTGCTCATGATGGGAGTGCCTCCTTTTCTAGGATTCCTTGTTTAGATTACCATGGCCTCCTTAATTTGGCGAGAGTGCATTTTTTAGGTTACGTTGGCCTCCCTACACAAATAAAAAGTGTCCTATATTAGGTTATAGGTCCTCCATGTGCATTGGCACCTCCCTCTTCCCACACAGGAGTTCCTTTTTCCCATCATCTTCCCCATTGATGAATAATTCCTAGAGGCCATCATTTCCCAAAAATATCCATAGGATGGTCTCCCATCACCCCTTTCATGGGTTTGATATTTCAACCATGGATCCCATTACCTCTACCCCTCCCTCTTTGATCATAATATTCTACGACCATGAACATATCTCAGAGGTCACTATCTCTTTAGACAATCCTTGGTACCATCTCCACCTCAAGCCTCCCATGGAATTTCCTTTTGGGCCTAGTTGGTCGTCTAGCATGCCCTTGGAATCCAATTCCTTCAACATGTATCTTTGATTCCTCCCCGTTGTTACACATTATTTTCATCATCCCTATGACCGTTAATGATGTAAACCTATCTGTAGTCTTCAGAGGGGTCAGTGGCCTGAGTTCCTGAAGAAGGAAGGGAGAAGAACTTTTCCTGAGAAAAGAAGTTACATTTTCCTTTGTAAAAACCCTATAAAATGGAAGTTCGCAGGTTGCTATATAGACAGGGTGTGAGAATGCCTGATTCTCGCAGTTTGCACCATAGCTAGGTTGCGAGAGGTTCACAGGTTGCTCTATAGGCAGGGTGCGAATGCCTACACGTGGGAAAAATGAGCGTTTTCTCGAATCTTCTAGAAGGAGAAACTTCCATGGTGAGGTGGCATCCGAATGGTTTGGATCTTACTCACTTTCATGATTTAGTGGGATCATCCTAACCTACTCACCTTATCCTCTTCAACTTATAAAAGGAGAGGAGCTCTCATGGAGAAAGTTAGCTTGTAGCTTTGGTTAGCTTTGGAGCTTTTGGATTGGGCTAAGTTGGATTTGGCTTGGAATTATTAGCTTGGTTAGAGTGATTTTGAGATATGCTTTGTCAAGATAGATTGTGAGTGTTATCAGATCTATACTCTTAGAATTCTTGGAGTGAAAGTGTGTGGGGAACAAAGGACATTTGGAAGGGATCTTACGACATCAAGGCCATGGTAGTAATCTCTCTTTCACATTTAATATGATACAGTAATATGATTCTTTCCTATAAATCTTGTTGTGTTTTATTGTATGATTCCTTGATCACATACATAGGTTTATATTGAGTTTATTCTATTGCTATCACTTTGGTTGGTTGTGTTCTTTTGCAGGTTCATCATTGTATGAGCGTTGGAATGGAGCTAGGATGGCGATGGCGAGAGGAAGTGGTGTTTAAACGGTATGCCACCTATCCCTCTCTAGTTAGTAAATTCAATATCTAAAACTTAAGGAAAGCGTCATGTTCTGGTGTGTTTTGTTCTAGATCTAGGTGGATCTAGGGAGATAAGTTAGTGTCCGCACCTACCGATTTGTCCGATAACACCTGCTGGCACACTATTTTACATCAGTGGTGGATAACTTGGACTACTGATCCATATGGAAGATCATTGATATTTTACATAGTGGAATGGTGTTGAACAGTTTAAGGTTACACACACTTCCTTGAATTTTATAGCTCAAATAGAATATGACAATATTTTAGTTGGTGTTTCTAAGATGGAGGATATTATAAGTCATAATCTCAAAATTAAAGGCAATACACCCTATCCTATCCTCCTCATAAAAGTGAGTCTTTCCACCATTGAGAGTGCAATTATGACTGGGTGCCTAATGTACAAGAACAAGATAAACAACATGGAAGACAAGAGGCTTCCTAAGATTGCTTCAAACTCTAGTAAAAAACCACTTGTGGCTCAAATGGGGGTGGCATAAAGATGCCAAGTCTTGGCTAAATCACTACGTAATAATGGAAGAAGTTGCTCCATAGAATAATGATAATACTAAAAATATTATTACATCTAAATTTAGGGAGAAATTGTACTGAGATAAAGAATTAGAAAATAAAAGAAAATAAAGATTACTATAAGGAGGTGATCAACCCTAATGTAGAAGATCAAAAGATTTTCACGGTTTCGAGTAGCGTAAAGAATAAAATCAACATTACTAAGATAAGAACAAACTGTCACAAGCTCCATAGTAAAACAAGGCATTGGATAATTCCTAAAATATCACGGGTCGAAAGAATTTGTCATCTTTGTCACACTAAGATGGTTGAAGATGAAAAACACGTTCTCTTAGAATGTCCTTCCTACACCTACATTAAATCACAATTTCAAAATATTTGTTGCCATATCGATTTTCATACCTTTTAACTCATCAAAACTATGGTGATTTAGGAACGCTTCTCTTAAAGCTTTTCAAGCACAAAAATAAAATTTTAAAGCAAACCAAGTAATTTCGTACCTTTATTAAGATCCAATAACTCAAATTTGATCTCAGTAAAAATTAATCATCATCATCCTCAATAACATTGATAGCTACAACAATTCGTGATTTTTACCTATACATAAAATGTATTATAATTAATAATATGCTTTTACTTTAATCAAGTCATGTATCCTAAAGATGATCCGTGCTAAAACGTTGACAAAAATTCCTTCCTCTTAAAACTTTTATGGATTATCTTGAAAATTGTAAAAGCAACTTAATAACTCAATTAGTTTCTTTAGAGAATCATTCTTTTATTTTATGCATGTGTATTTTATATGGAAAATTTAATTTTATAAATAAGATAATATTTTGTATTTTGTATTTTGAGTAGTTTTTATCATTTTAATTTTTTTTATTAAAAAACAATTTTTTTATATAAAAATATTAATTAATATTAATAAAATATTAATTTAAATTATAAAAATAAATTAAATTAATAAAAATAAGAAATTGTAGTTGTTATTATCAAAATTTAAATAATATATATATATATATATATATATATATATATACTTTGAAAAAATGATAACAAAAAGAATATCACAAACTGCACATAGTTAAATATTCAAAATTTCAAACATTATACAAGTTGAGATATTATCAAAGTACCCATTAATGACGCAATGATATGCTCACTAAAGTTTTCTTTAAAAAATCAATTTAATGTTCTCATAGAGCAACAAAGTCATGAAACCCGAGGTTCCTTGAGTTAAAAAATCTCCAATAGGTAGCTTTTATTTTTATCATTCCAATAAATATATATATATATATATTTACTTGGAAAGTGGAATATTTATGGATCCAAACTAATTTGTTTTCCACGTGGTTTATTCTTGGCCGCGAAGAGCGTGTAGCTGGACCAAAGACGTTGACTGGAAGGAGTATCTTATGCGCTTTGGTTGCCACGTGTTAAAGGACAAACTATAAAGATAATTGAAGTGCTTTTAAAAATAATAAAACGTTGAAAGAAAAGACATAACGCGTGGACAAAAAGTAAAAAGATAAGCGGAGAGTTTTTTAATAATAAAAAACATTAAAAGAAAAGATATAACACGTAGACAAAGCAAAAAGATAACTGGAAAGCTTTTTAATAATAATAAAGCATTAAAAGAAAGAAGGATTATTTTATTTAGTTACTTTAGTTCTAATACAATAAAACATTAAAAGGAAAGAAATAACACGTGGACAAAGTAAAGATAATTGAAATATATTTTATTAATAATAAAACACTAAAAGAAAAGGGAGATTATTTTATTTAATCACCTTTTTATAAAAGATTTGTACCCTCTTCCACTTTATTGAAACTCATATTAATTCATTTTTCTTGAGATGGGTTTAGAGAAGCATGCAAGATTTTGATGATCATCCTTATGGTGGAGAGAGATGGACTCATCCTTTTCACTTTTAGGCTTGGCATACAAAATATTGTTTTCCAATGTTCCTTTTTATCCATTACTTAATAAATGGATGGTTAGTGAGTGTGTTGAGGAAGCAAAAGGGGACACCAATAAATTCTTTACTCATAAAGTATTTGGGTCTCAATTCTCTCACATAAGACCATCAAAGTCCACGTGTCAAAGGAAACGGATTTGCCTTGTCTACATGCTTAGGTACTTCAATGCATTTTCTTAGCACTAAGATGACATATTCCAATAATATTCTTGACTTTACATTTTAAAATATAATGAATGTGTAATGCCTTATGACTACATAATGCTTAACATACCATGAATATAAATAAAATAATCAAATGTCTCTTTGTAATTATAATGTAGCTTCACTTTGTAATAATAATACTTATTCTTTATGTCTATCTAAAATTCCAAGTCATTTAAAAATCAATATATTTTTTGGTGTAGAATAAAATAAAAAGTAAGTAACACGTTTATATCGAACACTTACTTTATAAATAAAGTTATAAAAGTGAGAGTATCGAAATCATGGGACATATGTAAAACCTCTAAAACCTCTTTTGCATATATTTTATTTAATTTGAAAAAATAAAAATAGAATCATGTTAAATGATTTATTTTTTTCCAATACCATATATAAAAGTTCTCAAAATATAATCATTTCAAAAGAGAGTCAAGTCCTCTTCGGACTTTTACATAAAGTTCTGACAGGTAGAATGTTGAGCCAAAAAGGGATAATAAATCAACAACACATAATATTACATAATATTGCTATCTCCACAATATCTAAAAGCTAGATATAGGGCAGCCTCACACTACACCTACCTTCACACTACACCTACCTTACTGTCCAAAATATAATAATCATTGGGATAGAATATATATCGACATTACAAACAGACAGGGGAAGGACCAAAAAGAGGAGGGCCATCAGCTATAGAGGCATAAAGTGAGTGGGGGGTCCTCGTGGTTATCCTGCCATTTGTTGTAGTGGATTTTCCCTTCCAATATATGAAGGGCCAGCTTTGATAGAGTATCTGCCTTTGAGTTCTCTTCCTTATAGATATGGCCATATTTGATATTTGTGAAAGAGTGAGATAGATCTCTGATCTTTGCCATCCAACCCATTAGATTAGTAACTTTTAAATGATTTACTTGGTCTAACATAAGGAAGGGTTATGAATGTAGTATGTAACTATGATTTGATATATTTTGGAGTCGAACATTTAGTTAATGCACTTGTGATAATCAGAGTTAAGCATCTAGCTGATGCAATATATTTTGGAGTCAAACATTTAGTTAATCCACTTGTGATAATCAGAGTTGAGCATCTAGCTGATGCAATAATGTATGTTTTTGGGTCATGTACATCATGAGTTGATTAGTTTTTTTTTAACATTTAATATTTCCAACTTAGATATGAGGATTTACGAATTATAGTGTACATGATTTGGAATTTTTTTCGTTGCCTCTTAGGGAATAAAGTTCAGAATGTGTGGTGTGAAGTTGTAATTCATAGAATTGCATCATTGATAAAGGTGGGAATTTGTGGTGTGAAGTTGTAATTTATAGAATTGTAGCATTGATTTATGATTATAGAAGAATGGTTGTTTGCAACTATAAGTGTAAATAAAGCAATCCAAATAAGATCTTAGGAGGTTGGATCATTTTATACAGATGATCTCTTTAATATATTTATTCTAGATGGTTGTTCACAAGTCATTTCAACAACTATCTTGAATCTACCGACATCTCATAAATGATCATCAATATTTTCAATTTGTAGGTCCAGACTATTATCCATGCATTTTTGGCATTTTCGATGGTCAATCCCCTTTATGATGTCTTGATACCAAACCTAATAAGGTTGGAAACATATTTTCCAATAGTTTAAAGAACACCCAAAACAAAGTTTGTATGCAAAAGTTCTAACCTTGAGAAAGTCACATTCCAACTAGGCTCCCTCTAGCCCCTTTCTTTCAGCACCTTGGCTCCTAGGATTATCATTGGAGTTTACCGCTTAAGATTTTTGGCATTATGATAAAAAATACTTTTAACCTCATGTTATGGGCATTTTTGCAAATGATCATAACAAAAACATCTCTTTTGAGAAATGGATACCACTATTCTAATCATTGTACATGTACAATGTTTTCATTATTCTAATAGAATTTGGTTTTTTTGTAACTTTTTGTTCTTTTATGTATTGTTGTTATCTTTCATTTCATTCTCAATCCAATTTGTACCAACATCTCTTCATGAGGAGGTTGCCAAATTAGAACACTTCAATACAATTGAGAAGAATAGAATGCAAGGAGACCTAAAGTCAAGGTTCATCTCCATTATATCCAAGAGGGTGATGAGCATTCCAAATTTTGTTTTTCCTTGCTAAAATGAAAAATTACATTTTAGAAGTTATTAAATATTAGAGGATCGAATGGATCTTTGGAAGAAGACTCTTATGTGGTGAATAATATGTTTAGTCCACACTTTCATAATATATTCTCTACCTACCTTAACATAAATATAGTGAGAAGTACAAGGAATGATGATGAGGATGCAACAACACCATAAGAGTGTAATGAGGGAACATTACCTAAGAAGTACAAGGAATGATGATGAGGATGCAACAACACCATAAGAGTGTAATGAGGGCACATTACCTAAGGACAACCATTTTTGGTTACGCCAATGAGTTTGAACATTAATGATTTTATGTGTCACACATTGGTGGTTTACCATTACTTGTCACATAGATATGGGTATTGTTTATTTACCTTTAGAGATCTAGTTGCGGTTCATCATTCTCCTTATCCATTGTACATTCCTATAAATACTTCATAATAAAAAAAATGTATAGGTTAGTGTACAGTTAGGCAATATCCTATTTGTTGCTTGTTAATACTTGCTTCCTATTTTCTTGTGTTGTAGTTGACTGATTGTCTAGCTTATCCCATATCAATTGTCGTCAGAGTAATGATTACTAGTTTAAATTGACTATGCTTTGGGGATCACCTCCTTGTTGATAGTGCCTAGCACAACTAGCACTCCTTAAGGGTCCCTTCCTTTCACCTTCATTATATCCACCCACCCACCCTTCTTTAGTGCATAACTCCATCTTTTTATCACTAACTTGATCCACTACTCTTTCCTAGGTCACACTCACACTTTTTTTTTTTAAGATGGAAAAAGAGATACCAATAAGAAGTGTCCATTAGATGCTAGACAAACACAATGAGAACCTGTAAGAAATAATCAAGACAATGCAAACCCTTGTGGAACACACATAAGGATTACAGTTCCATCACATCTAGCTTGACACTTGGGTTTCCTTATTGAAGTTTATTGGTTCCCTGGATGGAAATTGATGCCTAGATATGGAGTCTAGAGGGTTTTTTCAAGACCCACCTCAACATATTTGATGAAGAATAGATCTAGTTTACATAAATGCATATGCTCGAGTTATCTCTAGGATGGTGATAGAAACATTTATCATGGGTTGAGATCTATGTCAAGTTACACAACAACCTCCCTTTGCATTGGAGTACTTTTACCACTCCTTTATGTGCCCACTTATATCCTCTGGGATATAACCAAGGGCTATTGGCTTGTTGGATGTAACTTTGTCATCCTCTAGGATGAATGTTCTCACATTTCATCAAACTCTTCTCCAAACTACAAATGCGTCTCAATGTGATCAAAGACAAAGAATACAATGTATTAAATTTAATTCCTAGTGGTTGCCAATATTTTGCAATGAAGTTGCCATGTTTATTAGTGTTACTTAGAAGAAGCCTTTTAGTGTGCATTGGTATCTAAAAATAATCTCAAAGGGTCAAATAGGATTCTCCAACTATTATTCTAAGTTGTAGCAACAACTGCAACCTCTCTCTTCATTTTCCACTCCTTTTGTGCCCAACTTCCATAATATGTTCTATCTTTACCACGAGAATTATGCTAATGCCATGGACATATGGTATTCCTTGCAAGCTTATAAAGGTTCAAAAGACTTAATTGTCGCTCAACTATTGGAAGCTGAGGATGAAGTAATTTAGTTCAATATCCCCATAAATCTTGATGTGAACATCCCATAAACCTTGATGTGAACATCATGCTCATGACCCATGCATACTCACATGGATACTAAGAGGCATTGTGCAAAAAAAAATTCCAGATCAAGTACAAACTCATAGTATTGATCATTCCTAATGGGAATTAGAAAAATTATCATTTATAAAGAGTTTTTTTTATAGTACTCCAACTTTATAACACACCTCGTCCACAACCATATAGACTTGGTTGGGTCTAGAATGATGAGAGAAATGTACTGGTCAATTGAAAATGAACCATCACTTTTCCCATCAAATTGTATTGCAACATTACCGATTGCAATGTCACCCCCTTGGATTGTGTCAATATTCTTCTAGGGTGCCCCTATCAATATGAAAGACATGCCATCAATGGTGATCTAGTTAGTACTTATACTCTCTAGAAGGATGGGAAGCTTTATAATATTATGCTAATTCATTCTTTCCCCTCTCCACTATTATCCAAGGCCAATGTAGTTAGACAATTATATTTCCACAAGCTCTTAATGCTTTGTGTGATTTTCCATGCCAAGGAAGAAAACACTTACAAGCTTCTACCACCCAATATTAAAATTTTCTTGATTCCTATGTCGAGGTGTTTGAGCTACAAAAATGACTTCTACCACTCCTACCCACTTGATTCAACATAGTGTAGATCTAGTTCCTAATACCTCCTTACCCACCTCTTCTACATATCACCTCTTCCCATGGAAACTATCGAAATTGTATGAAGATTCAACATCTTATATTTGAATGTGGAATATGACATAGTACCTCCCCTTGCAGGTCTTCGATTTTCATTATTCCTAAGAAGGAGAAACAAGAATGGTAGTGTGTCCCCAATTATCAATCATTCGATAAGATTTAAATGAATAATAGATTCCCATCACCATGGATCAATGACCTTTTAAATCAATTCAAAGGTGTCAAATATTTGACCAAGATGGAATTAAGTCTTAGGTATTATTAGGGATATATGAACCCTTTAAACAATTAGAAAATTGGCTTCAAAACTAAATTTGGGATTTATGAATTGTTTGTCATGCCTTTTAGACTTACTAGTGTTGTAACCACACTTATAAAACTTATTAATGACATATTTAGATCACACCTAAAGAAGGAAATTTATCATGGTTTATTTAGATGATATCTTAATTTTCAGTTGCAGCTAGGATGCACATGTACAACATGTCTATGTGGCCTTGGATTTGTTATGGGAACATAAGTTGTAGGTCAAGGGAAAAAAATCGTATTTTGGACATACCTCTATTATTTTATTTGGGTTTTTTTTATCGATCAATTGGGAATTCATGTTGATCCTGACAAGGTGAAAGAAATCCTCCAGTGGCCATAACTGTAGCATCCCCACTATAATCCCCAGTTTAATTAATGCATAATGTAGATATCAATGTGGCTATGGCCAAACGATGTAATATGCGAAATGTATTTTTATGATTTTAATCAATATAATGTGATACCAGTTGTTGGGAATATGGATAGAGATGGGTGCTGAGTTTTCCAAAAGAGAAGAGAGTGGCTAAGAGGGGGTCCAAGGGGGAAATCAATTATGGGTATTAATCCAAACCCATATTTCTGAATTTTATTATCAATTGTGGAAACCTTCTATTTATGTTTGAGTGTGTGAGAGCCTAATCATTGAACTCTTGTAAGAGGGTGGGTGTGAGAGTCACATCCCATAGTTATTGGAAAGCATGGGGATGAAGCAATCAACATTGGGAAAAGTGAGCAGTCAATGGTCTTGGGAAAATAGAGGAAATTTGTATGGGGGGATTAGGTAGTTTTTCACTTTGAGTTTTGGTATGAACAAAATGTAGATAGAAAGGAAAAGGAGCACTAGATCTAGAGAAAGAAGGCAAGGATATTTCAAGAGCATGATGGAGTGTATCTAGAGAGTATTGGAGCTAGAAATTGAAGAACCAAGTTGTCAGGACTGAAGAGTGAACTCTTGAGTCACTTGTACTGTAACAACATGCGTTTTTGTTAGTTGATGGTAGTTTTCCTGGCAGAGAGTTCCCTTGAGTTCCTTGCAGAGAGATTCCTAGCTACCTAAGCCAAAGATACCCTGATAAATGAATGGGACATCCGATGGATTGAGAGTAGTGAAGGGGTATATTCTTTGGGTTGGTAAGGTCAAGAGGAAGAGAGATGGAGGAAATTCGAGATAGATGTAGGAGAATATCAATGGGTTGTGAGGTATTTAGCTATGAGTGGAATGTGAGAGGAACCCTTGTTTTGTGGATTCCTAGCCCCAACTCAAGGGTGAATTGTTGTTGAGATTTAGAACAATAGGTCTATGGTTGGGTGGAACATCCTTTCCAAGTAGTTTGTTGCACAAGTATTTTAAAAAGAAAAGTTTATGTCTACTTTCCGAGTTATTTCATGAGTTTTATTGATGTGCTTAACTCTGTGCATGTAAATGGTTTAATTGTTGTTTTGAATGTGTTTATTAACTGCATTCATGATCATTTAGAATGGTTGTAGATGCATTTAATTTTGGGTATCAGAATCTGGTTTAAAATGTGAATAAATCATGGTTGGTAAGCCACAAGAAACTACAACAATTGAATTAGTAGAATTTTCAATTTTATGTGTATTCTACAAGTAATGTTCCCTGGCTGAGATGGGGGATGTTACGATAACCTACTTCTTGTACTAAGTTAAAACGTTTAATAGAAGTTCATAAATATCTTTTCACATATTACTCACCTCTTGCATGAGCTCTCCAACCAACTAAAATATGTTGGTACTCTTATGCCAATCAAGTGCTTTTACATCTTAAGAATGCCTTATGTTTTGAACCAATGCTCAATCTTCTGGATTTGTAGAAACACTTTGAAATCAAGAGTGGTGCATATAATTATGCCATTGATACACTTATTCAAAACTTATCCCATTTCCTATTACATTTTTTTTCCATGGCCAATATTCAATACAACACTTATGACAAAGAATTTTATGCATTTATACAAGCATTGAAGCAATATTGGAATTATGGGAAGCAATTTCGATCAATTTTGGGTTACTTCTCAATTCAAAATAGGAAATCACATCTGGTTGTACCTAAATAAACATTACCATGGGAACCCACATTTAGACCTGCCATGGCTAAGAGTTGATCCTCATTAGTCTCTCTTAATATTTTTTTGGACATGTCCTGACGAAATTCCCATCATCGTTTATGTTTCTTTACGGTTGCATATGCTCATTTTTGGTAATGTCTTAGTGCATATTGATACTTTGTGATTTGCTTTAATCTTGCTTACCACCATTGCATTCATTCTTGACCTCTTTCCATTTTCATTACCTTGCCTTCATTTTTCAACCCTTATCCTTGGAGAAAACTACTATGAATCAACATCACTTGCCAAATACCTTTTCTAAATTTCATTTGCATATGTCTATTCCACAAACTTGGAATGTAGATGCATTCCATTGACCCAATCATTTTCTCTAAACAAACTTACTTTTAAATATTTCTTGTTCTTGCAAAACCCTGAAAAAGACACTTTTATCTCTTTTCCATGCTCATAAAACCATGGAAAAGACACTATAGATAATAATTTTATCTCTCTTTCACGCTCTTAAAAAGATGAAGGAGACACCAAAAAATAAAAAATTAAATACAAAACGATGGGGATAGGAAATAACTTAGATATGTATTCAATAAAGTGGAAGTCGTTAGTTGTTGTCACCCTTGAACATGACACATATTTGCATCATTGTCTTGTAGTTGGGTTATAGTTTTCCTAGGAGCCATACCATGATGACAGGTCATATAATCCTCTGGCTGGTTACTCTTCTAGTCACTATGGAGAATGCTTCAATGCCTCAAGCATTGTTGCACTATATCATTGTTGCTCTTGAGTCAATGCTTCCAAGTCATTAGTATGTCATGCTATACATTCAAGGGAAGTGAATCCCGAGTTGAAAATTATGTAGTCTTGTTGACCTTTCATGTTAGCTATCCTTGTGTTGGTTGTACTTGGTGATTCTATCTCTTCACAAAATATATTTCTTAGTGTTTCGTGTTGATTGATGGACAATACATTAATTCCCTCCTTCTGTGGATATCTTCCTATCGACACCATATCATTATCTAGGAAGTGGATCTAGAAACCAATTAGTACCTTGGAACTTGTAGTCATCAGTGGAAATATTCCTTGCGATTGACAATGGGTTTACATCATTGACTCCTGATTGATCGATTCTATGAGTGTTCAACATCAGCTACTCTATTCACACTCACTATATTGTACTAGGTACCTTGAGGTATATTTTCAATATTGGTTGGTCCCCTCATGTTTGTTAATGATATTAATCAATGACTGGTAATCATATGGTTTCTACCATTCTTGGCATCGACTCACCCATTCAGATGCTATATAATCATACCAACGATGAGGTTTTATTGAAGACCTTAGGCTCGGAGGAATCACCCATTTATGTTACCTCTCCCAAGTTGTGATGGAATATATCACTACTATATGAGTACTTTGAACACCACATTGGCACTCTTATTGGTTCTAGATGTCTTCCATATGTATACTGTGACACATATCCACATTGTATGTGCTTATGGATATACACTATTTTATGACATGGATCCACCATCTACTTTTTCATGGCCATGGTCTTGAATATCATTTCATGGATAATTCATGTATTGTGTTGTAAACCATGCTTTTTCCTACATCCGAGCATGGGTATGCCTACCTTTGGTATGATCTATATATACGTTTGGTTGACAATTGTTTGTAAGTATTTTCTTGTTCCTTTATCTACGAGATCCTTCCTTTTTCCACTCCATTTCCATGTGATTTGGCATTGTGTTTCGACCATTAGTTACTCTTCTAATATCATACTTTAGAGAGAATTTTTTACACTTCTATTGTCACGCTAGGTCTTAAAGAGGATATACTTGTGTTATCTTGACAAAATCACATGATATGTTCTACAAAAAAGATAAGTTTTGAACCTGGTCATACTTTCCTTAGGTAAAATGGTGTATGATTGCTTGTTGCACATAAGAGGCTAGTGACCAATTGTTGGTTTTCTTCATGGAACATGTGACTGGCCCTAAAACCTTCCATATTTGAGGAGTTATGAGGATATCAACGAAGGATGAGTTGGCCATAATGCATCACGAGCCATGAAACTCATGCATGACCTATTTTCTACAAGTTCTAGGCCTAGAAATCATCCCTTAGTTTCCTCCATATTCTTATAAATGAATTCCAAATCAAGGGGATGTGATATTTCTTTGGCCAATTTTCAAGGGAAAGCTCATTCATTATAGTCTTATTTTGGTAGAAAACAACCATAGAGACATTCTTGCTTCGATCTTGAGAGAGTGGAGTGTTGGGGTATCCACACATGGTGATGTAGGGAATTATACCCTTGTTGTGATATGTAGGTATACATTTCTATTTCCACCAAGTGAGAGAGGGCCAAGAAGGATTCTCGATAGCTCAAATTTGGGAAAGTGCTGCATGGTCTCAAGGTAAACATGTTGCTATAATCTTTAACATTTAAATATATAGATCTATGATATTTTCCCCTACAATGTATGTAATTCATGATTATTCTATGTTAAGCATTGGTAGATCTAATTTCCCTTAAGAAATTATATTAGATCTAATTGTAACTAGCTTTCCTTTGGTGCCAAATAAGGTTGAGAGAGGTATATTGTAAGTTTTAAACCTGTGAAGTAAAGAAATGCATATAGATTCTTAATCAAAACATAATTTAATCAATGGCTCATACATAGAGTACACAGAGATTTTATACTGGAAACCCTCAACCGGGAAAACCTTTCTTATATTCATTATATCGAATTTCACCATTCACTATACAATATATATACAATTTTTTTAGGTATTTCGTAGATACCAAAACCCTAATCCCTTAATCCAGGATTAATTTACAAAACCGCTAAAAATAGCAAACACTGCCCAAAAAAAAAATTGGGGTGCTACCCCGAACCCTGTCGGCCCCAGGCTACCACCTGTTGTCGAACACTGCGCGTAACTAGGGGGGGGCATACCTGCCCCCCCCCCCCNCCCCATGCACATGACACAAAGAGAACTACTAGAGGGATCATCAGACGTAGTTGTCATATCTGACGCGCCCACATACACACATGCAAAGAATATAACACCTAGCCAACATATATCTTGTTGCTTGTTTGTAGGTGGCTATTTGCATAAGTTAGGAGTTGAGTCTTGGAACTACATCAGCCTGGATTACGATAGGATAATTTTAAATCAAAATGTAAGGCCTTCTCTCCCCTCTTGTTAACATAAATTGAACATACAAGTCTTATATATAGAGTGAAAATACATAATGTTGTATCCTACTGCTTGTCACTAACTAAGATAAGGTCAGTGAGAGATATTACTTATCCGTAGGAGATATTCTCTAACAAGAGTACCCATCATTTTTTCACCATTGATGAATCATATTAGATTTATTTGAAGGTGGAGTAAAATTTGAATAGAAAACTACAACAAAATTTCAGAGGAAGAGGTACTAGAAGCATAGGAAAAGTGAACGCTGCAATAATGACTATCTAGCAATGGTAAGGAGGTTGAAGCAACCATCATCCAATTCAATAGAGGAGGTAAAAGTGTTGGTAGAGGTATAGGTTTCAAAAGAGGAAGAGGTAAGTATGTTATTATTTTCTACAAATCCAGAGTAGAAGTACACAAGGCATCTGAACATTCAGAGAAACACAATATTGTAAGAAACAATTAGTCCAAGAATCATATCATGTGTGCAAATGAGGCATATTTTATTGGGGATAATTTTTTGGTTCTTAAACATGAACAATTCGATGTTTAGAAGCGTGCTTCTCAAGCATGAGAAGAGATTGTGGAGGAACCTAACAAAGGAAGAGTGTCTTAAAACCAAATGTACAATGCAAAGTAAATTTTGCAATTTTATCATGGATGGTATAAGTATATAAAATATGGTGTCCATGGAGGTGATCGAGAAGATGAAATTATAGTGCATTTCCTCATCCAAATCCATATCAGATTGCATGTGTACAAAAAGGGAAACAAGTCACCATGACAAGAGAATGCTTTTTGAGATTTCAGATACACAAATTTAGTCAACAAGTATTGTGTTATGTGGTTGAGATGGCTACTTGTCTCAAAATACTGTGGTTTTTTGACAGAAAGGTTTTCCATCGTGGAATGGAAAATACCTATGAGTTTGACAAGGATATACAACATTATAGATTGGATATTATGATGGAGAATGAGGTTTTGATGATGGACAATAGTGGAAATAGAATTAGTGGTAGTGTTAGTAATCAAGTAATGTTGTGCTTAGCCAAACAATATTTGAGAGAACAAAGAAAATGAAATTTCTATTTGGACATAGTGTTGAAGAATGTGTAGGAAGATAAGGAAAAATTGTTGATGGATATTTAGAATTATAACAAGTGTGAAGAGATTTTTTTCAAATGAAATGTTGGTGGTGATTCCTCCCATGATAATTATTTTCCATTACTTAATACTAGAATCAAGTCTACCCAATAAATCCCCTTACTAAATGACTCCCACAAAGAGTGAATAAGTAAATAAATAGGTGTAGGAATTGCTTGATAAAGAGATGATATGTGAATGCTTAAGTCCTTATGATGTACCAACAATATTGACACCTAAGAAGTGTAGTGAATGATGTGTACCAGTTCATTGGATATTAATAAGATCAGTACAAAGTATTGATTTCCATTACCAAGGATGGAAGACCTCATGGATTGTTTGAGTGGGATATAGTTCTTTTCAAAGATAAATTTAAAGAATGGATACCATCATATTTAGATAAGGGAAGGTGATGAGTGGAAGATATATTTCACGTTAAAGGATGGATTGTTTGAATGGTTGCTTATACCATTAAAATTAACAATTGAACTTAATACATTCATGAGGTTGATTCATGAACTCTTGAAGCCATTTCTTAGAAACTTTGTCATCATGTATCTTGATGACATTTTGATTTTTATCAGGTCCAAAGAATATCATTTGGAACATGTTGGAAAGGTTGAAGGAAGAGAACTTCCTAATTAATTTGATGAAGTGTACTTTATTACAAGAAGAGCAGGTTTACTTGGGTTTTGGAGTTTCCAATGAAGGACTGTAAATCGATGTTGAAAAGGTAAAATATATTGTGGATTGGCCAATACCTAGGTGTATTTTTTATGTGAGGAGTTTCCATGGCTTGAAATTTTTTTATTCAAACTTTATAAAAACATCTAGTGGGATATGTGCATCACTTATTGAGTGTATGAAGAAAGGAGATTTCTAGTGGACAACAACAATGACAAATTCTTCTAAAACCTTGAATAAGAAGGTAACTAAACAATCGATATTGGCTCTCCTAGATTTCATCAAGGTGTTTCAAATTGATTGTGATGTAAGTGGTTCACCAATTAGAGAAGTATTGAGTTAGGAAGGTAGAGCAATGACATTATTTATTAAGAAGTTGAATGATTGTTGTAGATATTTCTATAACTAAACTATGTAGAAAGTTTTGAAACGTCCAGTTTTAGATGTTTCAAAATTGCCTACACAGTTTAGTTCTAGAAAAATCTACATCAATTATGAACAACTATGAAAACATACACAATCATAAGTTGAAATATGTTGGGAAGAAGCATTCAATTTACGCTCAACAATTCTATGCCATTGTTCAATCTTTAAAGAAATAGAGACATTATTTAATTCCAATAGAATTTGTGTTATTTATTGATCCCAAGGTGCTACTGTACATAAACAATCAAGGTAAGATGAATCAAAATCAATTAAAATGTGTGGAATTTTTACAAAGACATGCATTTGATTTAAAACATAGGTATGGGAAGTTGAATAAAGCTGCAAATTCATTGAGCCAGAGGGTGATGTTGCTAGATACCATGTTGATTGAGGTTGTTGATTTGGAAAACATGAAGGAAATGTATGTGGAAGATGTAT
Source organism: Picea mariana (assembly GCA_032191745.1). Classification (NCBI taxonomy): domain Eukaryota; kingdom Viridiplantae; phylum Streptophyta; class Pinopsida; order Pinales; family Pinaceae; genus Picea; species Picea mariana. Next base: position 237,162 of record JASDQU010103951.1, read on the forward strand.
ATTTTGTAGAGGAACAGAGCGCCTATAAAGAACCATGAGGTATAGATAAGACATGATATTTGGATTTCTACATCTAGGAGGGATTCTTGTTTAAGAATCAAAAGTTGTGTATTCCAAAGAGTTCATTGAAAATGAACCTCATTTGGGAGCTACATAGAGAAGGTTTTAGGTGGAAATTTTGGAGTAGATAATACCAAGGAAATGATGGATGATAGATATTTTTTTCCTAGCATGTAATGTCTCCCAGATCAACTGAGGGAATTACTACATTAAATACACACAAAATGGAAAATTTTCTTTCCGATTCATTTCATGTATCTTACCAACTACAAATTATACACATATTTAACTAGATTTTGATGCCCATAATTAAATGCATCTACAAAATTATGAATGAACATGAATGCAATTAGTAAATCATCTGTAAAAATACATAAAACCATTCTCATTCACAGAGTAAAATTCACATCCACGAGATTCATAAGAAAAATCATATAATAGATAAACACTTATGTTTAAAATGAAGTTTGTGCAACCAACTTCTTGGGAAGGACGTTACACCCAAACATAGACTTGTTGTTCTAGATATAAACAACAAGTCATCCTTGATCTAGGGCTAGGAATTCACAAGAGAAAGGGTTCCTCTCACAGTCCCCTCACAACTCAATATCTCACAATCTCATTGGTATTCTCCTACCTGCCACTATCTCGAACTTCCTCCAACTTTGTTCCTCTTGAATTTCCCAACCCAAGGAATGTACCCATTCACTTCTCCCAGTCCATAAAGAATCCCATTTAGTTAATTAGGGTCTATATGGCATAGGTAACCAAAAATATTTCAGCTAGGAACTCAAGGGAATTCACTACCAGGAAACTACCAACAAACAACAACAAACACTTATTGTTACATTGCAGCCCCCACAAGAGTTCACTCTTCATGCTTGAAAACTTGGTTCTTTAATATTTAGATCCAAAATACTACAAAAACTCTCCAGCATGCTCCATAAATCTCTTATCCTTCTTAGTCTAAATCAAGTTCTCTTCTTCCATGCTCTCCCCTCATTGTTCGTGCCTAGACTGAATATGTAAAAATACCAATTTTCCCCATATGAATTTCCTCTATTTTCCCAAGATAATTGACTTCTCACTCTGTCTAATGTTGATTGTACTCCACCCCCATGCTTCCAATAACTATGGGATGTGACTCTCTCACCCACCCTCTTACATGAGTTTAATAATTGGGATCTCATACACTCAAACATAAATAGAAGGTTTCCCCAAATAATAATAAAATTCAGAAATATGGGTTTGAATTAGTACCCATAAACCATTTCCCCCTTGGGCCCCTCTTAGAAAATCCCTAGGAATTATCTCTCTCTCTCTCTCTTTTGTGGATTAATCAACCCCCATATCTATCCATATTCCCAATAGTTGATATCACATTATATTTATTAAAATCAAAAAATAAAATTCGCATATTACATCGCTTTTCCATAGCCACATTCATATATAAATTATGCATTAATCAAACTAGGGATTATAGTGGGGATGTTCCATTCCGCCTCCACTACAATTTTTCATTGTCATTGATGCACAACACCATGCCGAAATACATATACAAATTTACATCATAATATTTAGAAAATAAAATTTTGAAATCTGTTTACCCTCCAATAGTAGTTCCAACCATAATATGTCGTTCCTCTCAACCTTCTAACCCAAGGAATGCACCCTTTCACCACCCTCAGCCCATCGGGCTACACCATTATTTTATCAATTATCAACATAGGTGACCAAGAATTTTGAGACGTGGTTTCAAAACTCTAGCTACCCAAAAATGGAGTCTTGCATTTTTAGCTTCTATTTTCTTCAAAATTGGAAATTTTTTATGGGTATTCCTCCTGTATAGTTTCTTCATGCTACCAAGTTTCATCTTCAGGACTGTAGCAAGTCCATTGAGCCTTTACCAGACCTCTATATTTTTTCTAAATCACTTTGAATTTTTGGTCCAGGATGTGTATTGGTTCCACCCAAAAATCCCCTTCATTTTCCACCTGGATCACAGTCCAATCAATTATGTGGTTCGAGTCAGGAACACATTTCGTTAATAATGATACACAAAATATATTATGCATTGTCATGGATGAAGGGAATGCTATCATGTATGCATATTTTCTAATATTTCGAATGCCCCACAATATCTTTCTACCAACTTTTGGCAACAACCCAATATTATCAAACTTCTTTTCTCTTTCACTTTTAGAAAAACATGTTCGCCCACCTTAAAATCCCTGAAAAATATTTTCTTGTCTGCATAAATTTTGAACATGTCCATCACATACATTTTGAGCATGTCTTCAATTATTTTGTTAGTCCTCCCTATTTTTCCATTCAACTATAGGTGATATGCTATACTGGGATTTAAATTTGTTCCAAAGCCTTCGAAAAAATCTTTCCAAAAATTGGTGGTAAACTTTGGATCTCTATTTGAAACAATTTCCTTAGGCACCCCATGTAGTCTGACAACTTCATGTAAATATTTGCAATGTTTTTTTCCTTGTGTGTGGTCTTCATAGGAATAAAATATGCAATTTTTTTTTAATTTATCCACCACCACCATGATGGACTCATGCTGCTTCATTGTCTTGGGTAGCTTTGTAATGATAAATTGTAAGCATTTCTTATTTCCACTCAGGAATGGGCAATGGTTGTAGCAACCACGCTAGATGCCTATTCTATGTTTTCACCTTATAACACTCTAGACACTTGGCCATGTAATTAACCACTTCATTCTTCATTCCTGGAAAAAAGTATTCGATTCGTATAACTGCAATTGTCTTATGATATTCTAGGTGCCCAACATATGGAACATTGTGCATTTCCCTCAACACTATATTTTTTCATCTCTCTTGAATTTGGCACATGTATTTTTTTCAAGAACCAAATATCAATATAGCATAGAAAAACCTCAGAATAAGTACTCAACGCCTTGAAAAAGAGATAAATTCATAAAATAAGCCTCTTCGAGGGGGCAACCTCCTTATGCCCACATAAATGTACAATTCCAAGATGATTCCAAATGAAAATGTCTTATTGGTATATATAAGAGACTAGGAGGTATAATTACAACTAATGGAATAAAGCCGACATAAATAAAATAACATTACTAATGTAATATGCCCCAATTGAGGGGTAATGAGTCAATATTAGGGCTTAACATGCCCCTCCCCTTGAGACAAGTGTTGTACACAACGCTTGAGTAACTCTGGATTCTTCTGTATAAAAGACTCATCTTCCCAAGTGGAATATTCAGCTGGTAGTTTCCTCCATTTAATGAGATACTCTGAAATGGATCTATTCCTCAACTGGCGAACTCTTGTGTCAGTGATGGCTTCAGGCTCCAATATGATTTTTCCTTCCTCATCAAGTTTTGGCAATATAGTTTAAACAGGGATTTTGTCACCTATAACCTTCTTTAATCATGAAACATGGAAAACTGGGTGTACTAGTGAAGATGCAGGAAACTCCAATTTGTATGACATAGTACCAATCTTTTGCAACACCTTATAAGGGCCATAGTACTTTGGTGATAATTTATTATCCTTTTTGGCTTGCTTGAGGGCCATCTGTTTGTATGGTTGTATTCTTAAAAACACCCAATCCCTTGCTTCAAAACTTCTTTCACTACGATGTCGATCTGCTTTTTGTTTCATGTGATTTTGTGCCATGGTCAGGTTGTCCTTTAATATTTGTAGAACTTGTTGTTGATGCTCGATGTGATCTTCCACTGCTTGAACCTTAGATTTTTCTTTTATATAAGAAGTGATGGAAGGAGGGTGGTATCCATAGAGTGCCATAAATGGTGTCATTTTTGTTGCAGTATGAAATGAAGTGGTATACCACCATTCTTCCGAGGGTAACCATTTGAACCATTGTGTTTGTTTATCAGAGACGAAGCAACGAAGGTAGCCTTCCAGACATTTGTTCACTATCTCGGTTTGTCCATCAGATTGGGGATGATAGGATGAGCTATGAGCCAATTGAGTACCCAAAGAAGAAAATAATTCTGTCCAAAAATGTCCGGTGAAGATGGGATCACTGTCACTTACAATAATCTTTGGGCTACCATGTAGCTTTTGAACTATCTCCATGAATGCGGTGGCAACTGTACTAGATTTGAAGGGATGAGAGAGTGCACAAAAGTGTGCGTACTTGGTCAGTCTATCAACAATCACCATGATGACACTCTTTCCTTCAGACTTCAGTAACCCTATGATGAAATCCATGGAAACCTCCTCCCAACGCTGACTTGGGATGGCTAATGGTTGTAAAAGACCTGGGGTCTTAATTGTTTCCACCTTATTTTGTTGGCAAACTAAACATTCTACCACAAACCTTTTAACATCAGTTTTAAGGCCATCCCAAAAAAAATCCTTTTTGACTCTATGGTATGTTTTCAAAAATCTCGAGTGCCCTCCTACTGGAGAGGTGTGCAATTCCAATAATACCTTTTTTTGAGTTGGGAGTTCTTACATAAATATAATTGATCTTTGT
>JASDQU010103952.1:41900-62235 GCA_032191745.1 Picea mariana
GAATGGGGGGATGGTCAAGGACCAGAGGGTGCCTTAAAAGGCCCCTTTTTCACATTATGAACCAATTACAATTTTCCATGTATGAATGCTATAAATAATATCCATGGGTGCACTAATAAACCAAGATCTTCATAGTATTTTTATGCTACAAGAATTCTCCCTTGAGAATCCTCTTTTCTCTTTGGAGCCAAGAATTCTCCCTTGAGAATCCTCTTTTCTCTTTGGAGCCTTCATGCACCATTGCAATAGGCCATTCCACTCACCTCTTGAGGGAATAGGCATTGTTTTTATTCACCATCTTCCATTTTCTTCCATTGTAAAGAGTGAAGTACTCTCAATTTAGGGAACTCAAGAGCCATCCCAAGGAGGAAGAGGGGACTCATGAGTCCCTAAACATTCTCTACGATGTTTTTCCTACTAATCAATTGATCCATTGGTAGCATTATGTTGGTCATTGTTTGATTTTCATGGTTCTAAGTTTCTCATGCTTTATAACTTTTATTTCTTAGTTGTTTTAGTTTACTTCTTTGTTTATACATGTGTTTGTTTTGTTTAACCCACTCACAAAACTTTTTTCTTGTCTAGAAGGATCATCTAGACATGCAAGTGTTGTTGTTTTTCTCACCCAAGTGACAAAACCAACACAACAGAATTGGCGACCATACTGGGGATCAGTATCAAATTCCTCCCGATTTGAGCTTTGTGAGTAGTACATTTTGATTGTTTTGACTTGCAGGTACCAAAACCGGCCTAGCCCAACCTGCCAAAGTCAAAATTTTGAGCTAAGGGAGGAGTATTTCACTTGAAAATTTCTCCCCAACGCGTGATAGGAAGTGCACAGGATTTTTTTCCCACAGACACACACTCTCCGAATGTGCGCAAATTAGGCCTCTTTACACTACACATTCTATGCATTGTGCGGCCTCTATGCACCTGTTAGAATTGTAACCCACACATAAGTCCATATTTTCAAAATTGTAAGGGTCTTTTGCATGATTTGAGGGCCCCTAGCCTTTAGATTTTTATTTGTCACCACTTTGTAGGGAAACTACACTACACTTAGACTCCTTTCCCATATGAAAGTTTAGCTAACATAGGCACTTAGGGGGTAAAAAGAATCAATATTCTTCTCTCTTTTGCTTTTGTTTCCACATGGATGGCTCATTTGGCTTGTAAAATCTAAGTTGAAGTTATTTCTTTCATTCATAAATCACTTAAATTAGGACTAGAAACCAATTTTGATACTTGAGTATGCTCTTCCCCCACACCCTAATGTGATATTGGGAATCAGAAAGGAGGTTAAGAGGAAGTTTCATATCCCTTACTAAAATCTTTAGGAGAGGACAAATCCCCCCTAGGGTTCCTCTTTAGTTTTTGAAATCATCTTAAAGTTTAGTAACGGGCCTATACATTCCCACATGCTTGCAATATAGGATAGTTTCAAAGATTTCTTAGTGTAAACAACATCTAGGGAGTTTAAAGGACTTGTAACGGACCCACATGTCCAAATTGTTAGTTCTTTAGGGATTTAAATATTTTGCAAGGTTGTACGAAAGAAACTTAGTAAGCTAGGTAAAAATACTTGTAAGGACCATGTGAAGTCCACATGTTTCAATATCACACCTAAATTATTAAAATCTTTGCCACTTTTTCACTCTCTTGCACACAAAGTCACTCCTCAGACACAATTTCCATTAGAATAGTGGAGGTTGAAGTAGGATTTCTCCAAAGGAATTCTGAAAGATCCAACTACTTCTGTGGAAAATTTCCACACCCCTTTAATTCAACCGAGATTGTTCCACACCTCCAATATCACATCCCACCACATCTAAAATTTTATAACCAATGCACTAAATTTTCTTGCACAGGGGATGCCAAAATATTTTTTTAGTCTAAGTAGGATTTCGGGGGTAGGCATCCAAATAACCCCCCGTTATCAGGTTCTCACATTTCCAAACAGTAGAAGTTGAGAAATAGGGAACTTTTAAATCCTCCAAGTCAAGTGTTCCTACACCATAAGGAAGGGAGATACTCATGAAGGTTCGAAGGTCGAGGTTCGGTTGTTTTGTGCATCCCTCCTTGAGTCACCCAACTCTTGGAAGGGAATCCATCCCACGACCCATTTCTAAGGCTAAAAATCTAAATTTCTCACTTTGACCGAGGTACTTAGCGGCCAAACTTAGGATATATACACAAGTGGAGATTGTGGGATGCAATCACAACTTGGTCGGATTTTGTATGTCTATTGGGAAATATAACCAACTCTTTCAGGATATGCACCCTCTTCTCGTAATTATAACCGACTATTTCATCCTTCACTAGTTCCTCTTCTAGAGGCTTCAGACCCCATTGTTGAGTGCTCTTGGAAGGTCTAATGTTATTTGAGAGGAAGGACGATACATCTTTTAGGACACAAGCTTTTATTTATTGTTTTTGTTCCCCCATGCAGACAAACTCCACCTATCCACATGCTTGTTTACTTTACAATGATGTATGTATGATGTTCATTTGATTACATGCCATTATGAGTTATACTATGTTGTGAAGATCAATTATAAAATAACTTTTTCATTTATTCCTCTTGTCACCATTTGCACACATTCACTTTGCTAGTTAGAATCATAGGGGACCTACAAAATCCCTATCGTTATCGATGCTTGCCTTCCACTTATGGTGATGTTCAAACAACATCATGGATTATTCCATCTGGCTAAGGTTACTCAAATGAACTCTCACTGGTGCATCAACCAAATCGTATGTGGATGAAAAATCAGGGTCCCATGTGACCTTTGAATCATTGGACAAGGAATTTTTGTTCTTTTTCCAACTACCAGTTCGTCATGAAACCGGCTTATAACTTCTTTCCAAGTTCAATAAAACCACTGCTATCCATATCGCCGACCACATCCATGAATGGCATCAATGACGTAGTTTGTGTAAAGCCAAAACCACCAAAGAACAACGTCTTGATTGGTTTCTCAAATAACTTGTCTCTGTTATTGCAAAGGATGTAGCATCCACTTTTCCTCAATCAAAAGAGGAGGAAATTAGAAAGACTCAACAATTTGACCTCATATATGCTTAATCGGGTTACTTGTACATGCTATTTCCTGATGCACCTAGACCCCTACCATTTGGCCAGGAAAAACCTGGGGCTTCTCACACTATAGATGGGTTGATTGGTTCTATGAAACACCACAAACCTTACATCCACCCACCACCTCCTTATGGGGCAAACAAATATACGCAACCGTATGGAGGGACGCCTTATGACCCTCCTCCACCTCACCAACATTCATATCTTGTTGGTCCATCTCAACCATTAGGGGCACCCCCATCGGTACCTATGATGCATCCAGTATCTCGACCAAGTATAATTTAACCATAAACCCTTGAATATAACCCCAACAGTGTGGGAAGTACCTCAACTTCCTACACATCCTATGGATTTTCTTCTTAAAACAATCCATATTTTCCATTTTCTAGTCCCCCCCAGCAAGTTTCTCCTCCACACAGGAAACTGCATGTCAGCGTTAACTTTGTTCAACCCTCTCCCATTCAACAAGTTTAGAATTTTGAACAGTTGAGTACATAAAATCCATCCCATCCACCAAATAATGCTAAAAATAAAGGAAAAAACTGAAACAATAACAACCCAGGGCCAGGAGGAAATAATCCCCAACAAAACCCTCCTGCTAGGGGAAACCAGAATCAAGGAATCCAAAACCCCCAAGGGGGAAACAATAAAAAAAAACCATGCCAAGGGAGGAACAACAACCTCAGGACTAACTTCCCTTGCACTCTTTGTGGCTAGTATGTACATTATACTCACCATTTCCCCCAAATTTCTGATTTCAAACAGATGAAAGCATCCATGAACCCTGAATTCCCTCTAGCACTGCTTGCCCCACAGTAGGCCCCACCATAGTATTTGCAACCACCACCTCCGAATGTGTTGAAAAATCCTATTCCACATCAGGGTGTGATGAACACCCAACAAGAGGTACATCGTACTCCACCCCAAATGAGGCAGTATCAAAACCCAGGCCCCACTCAACCTGGAAATTCGAATGACCATAATATCCTCCTTACCAGTGAGGAAGAGGCTCTTCTACAAACCTGTGATCGCTAGTATGGGGTCCCTCCCGACTCTACCCCCACCACATATGGAGCAGCTCTCAAAACATTCGGACCACCTTTAATGATTCCATGCCTGTTGGTACAGGGGCAGACCCAGGGTTCACTCCAAGAGCACACCAACAAGCCCTAGTTACTGGCCCTTTCGGCAACACCTACGAAGCAGATGCAGTCTCACCCGAAGAAGCTATGAGGGGGTTGCAGGAGAGAGATGTCTACAACCAGGGGAATATCAAGGGGATCTTGTATAACAGTAATCAATATTCATATATCACTTATCAACGAGATCTACTCTGCGTAGCTATAGATCTTAATCTAACAAAGTAATGCAAAGAAAAGTATAATAATGACAGAGATTAAAGCATCAATCACTCACACAACATAAAATATACAGGGTTCACCCTCTCTCTAGGGCTACATCCACAGAACCGTGCTTATGATATATTAAGATAAATCTTATAGTTCTAATCTACGCTCATGGCCAACATATCCTCTCTCTTCTTCACTCTTTCTCTCCTCCTTCATGCACACCTAGCTGCAGGATATGATATTCGCACCCAACTGAAGATATTACAATATCAGAAGGCTCTCACCCTCAACACTTCTCTCTCACAATACAATGATCTCTCACTACAACAATAGAGCTAAATCAATAAGAATATTATCATCCCTCAACCCAGGTCCTCTTGACCTTTATTTATACATTTAAAATACCTCTCTGATAGCCTTAGGCTGAAACCCAGGTGTTAAAAACCCTAATTACCAAAACCCCAGGTGTCTAAAACCCTAGGTCAACTTGATCCACTTTTTTCGGCCTTTGCCAGCCTRTCTTTCCTTCCTTCTTGTGCAGTGCTCMAAARCATCCAATGGTGGATTTTTCCACTTCCTRAGTCATCCTYGGTCCATRTTYCTTGTTGATATGTCATCCTCGATCTCCTCATCCAACGAATTTATTTTCCACACTTCGCTCCATCTTTTCTTCTCTTTTTCTCACTTCGACCCAGTGACAGTCACTGTGTCTCCCACAAAGTTCAATTTTTACCTTTTCTTCCTTGTTATCCATTTCCTTCCATAACCAAGGGCCAACAGGTCTACAACACTCACCCGTGACTCATCCCAAGCCACTTTAGATATGATCCTTTCGTTTTACTTCGACTTTGGACTGCACAGTGCAACCCTTGCTTTCTTCTTTATGCCTCCTTCCCGTCCTTGTGTAGACTATATTTTCTGTGTTTGGTACCCAGTTTCAACTACACCTGGTACCTAAACCCTTTTCCAAATGCATTTACTTGGATTTGTGAGGTAGTTGGTTGTCATAGTACAACTCTAGCCGACTCCCATTCACCAATCCTTCTTTCCATTCTCCATTCAATGTCTTCAACTGTGCAGCTCCTCTTTCTGTGATATAGGTGATCTCATACAGTCCAAGCCAATGCATTCTAAACTTCCTAGGGTGTTTGACGAACTTACTGTCATAAACCAGTACTAAATCACCTTGCCTGATTATCTTCTTCTTGATGTGCCTGTCATGGTAGGCCTTTTCTCGTTCCTTCTGAACTTGTTGATGGAAGCCTACAATGAATCTGTCTTCTTCTAGCTCGACTAACTGTGCTATCCTCTCATGAACAATGCCTGTATCATCCATTTTTGTAAATGAAACAATTCTTAATCTCAGTACCAAGTACTCCATCGGAACAACAACTTCAAGACCATAAACCAACTTGAAAGCGGTCTGCATTGTTAATTTCTTGCAAGTGGTTCTATAAGCCCATGCTATTGATGGTACTCTTAAATCCCAGTCATCCCTGTTCACACTAAAAATCTTTGTCAATGCTGTCTCCAAGATCTTGTTGAATTCTTCAACCATTCTGTTTGGTTGTGGATGGTAAGGTGTACTCTTCTGATGGTGGACTACAAATTCTCCAGTCAGGGATTCAACTGTCTTATTGATGAAATGTGTACCTTGATCACTCATAAGGACCTTAGGATATCCAAACCTAGTTATTATGTCATCAAATATAAAACGTGTAGCTGTAGTTGCACTACATTCCTTGACTACTCTTTATTCAACCCATATAGTAAGGTATTATGTCACAATGATAATATACCTTGCTTCTGTATGCTTTCCTGGTGGGTTTATAGGTCCCATGAAGTCAATGGCCCATTTTTCAAATGCCCGCAGGGTCATCTACAGTGCTAATGGCATCTCATCTCTTCAGGATGGTTATCCAACTCGCTGGCATACATCGCATGCTATGGTATATTCTTTAGCATCTATGTGTAACGTAGGCCACCAAAGGATAGCTTTCAGAGTTGCTTTCCCTGTGTAATGTCCCCCTGTGATGCCTTCATGAGATTCTACAAGGATCATTGGACACTCTATTTCCATAATGCATCTTCTTAGTATCTCATTAGGTCCCATTTTGTATAGCTAACCAGCTATCAGTGAAAAATATGTAGCACGCACCACTAGCTGTTTTTTATGGGATATTGTATACTCAGTCGGAGCCATTCCTGTTGACAGGAACTAGAATATGTCTGCGAAGTAGTCATCAATATTTCTAATGGTGAGTAGTTGTGCATCCGGTAATGTATCCTCCAGACTGGTAGTTTCTTTTCCATGTTCCAACCTCGGCAAGTGGTCTAGGCCCTTGTTCATTTTTCCTGGCTTAACTATGATCTCAAAATCATACTCTTGAAACAACAGAAGCCATCTATAGATTCGCCCCTCCAGCACTGGCTTGTTGACTAGTTACTTCAGCGCAGAGTGATCAGTAAACATTTTAAAGTGTCCTCCCAACAAGTAGTGGTGGAATTTTTGCAATGCATACACCATGGCTAGTCCCTCTCTCTCGGTAGTGGTGTAATTAAGTTCGGTTGTGGATAGCTTCCTGTTGACAAATTCTAATGGATGGTCAATTTCCCCTTATCCAAGTTGTGCTAGTACTGCTCCTAATGCAATGGAATACACATCAACATGCACATGAAATTTCTTGCTCCATTATGGAAATACTAGAATAGGCGCAGTTACCATCTTTTGTTTCAGTGTGTTGAAGCTCTGCTGGCATTCTTTTGTCCAACCGAACTGACAATCTTTTTTTAATAACTTCTCCATTGGTGTAGTAATCTGAGCATATCCTTTGATAAATTTCCTGTAATAGCCAGTATGTCCTAGCGCAGTGCGCAATTGTTTGACTAAAGTAGGTGGTGGCAAATCAACTATAATTACACTCTTGGATGGATCCACCAACAATTCTTGCTTGCATACAACATGACCTAATAATAAACCAAATGGTGAGAAGAAGATGCATTTCTTCAAATTCAAATCAATTTGACACTGTTTGCATTTATCTAGTATTATCCTTAGACATTCAATATGATTTTTCAACAAACTAAAAACAGTCCAATCATCAAAGTATGCTTATGAAAACTTATGCAAAAAGTCTTTGAACGCTTCAACCACCACCCTGGAAAACATGGCTGGGGAATTATTCAATCCAAATGAGATTATTGTATATTGTTAGGATCCCCACTCTGTGGAAAACGTAGTCTTATGGCAGTCCTCCTTGGCGATGCAGATCTGATGGTATCCTAAAAATCCATCTGTAAAAGAATATATTTCTTGGCCTCCCACGTTATTCAACACTTCGTCTATGAATGATGTACGGAAAGGATCATGTAGACAAGCATCATTCAGCTTCCCAAGATCTACACAAATCCTGATCTCACCTGTCTTCTTAGCTTTCACTACCATGGGGCTAATCCACTCCAAATCCTCGATAGGTTCAATAATCCTTGCTTCCAGCATTCTGTTGAGCTCAATCTTCACTTTTTCCTTATATTCAAATGGTTAGCTTAGCACTCAAAATATAAGGAAAAACCCACATTTGATGGGATGAACCCTTTAGAGAACTTCTTATTAGAATTTGAGACAAGTATACCAACACAACAGAGGCTATTGTAAATGGATGAGGCCATGAAAGCCACACTAGCAAAATGGTGGGGAACGCACAAGGGAAACATCACAGACTGGACACAATGTCAAACTCTAATGACAGCGCGATTTTCAGCACAGGTAGGAAGCTACGAAGTAAGATACACAGGTCGAAGCTGCCCAAAGGACCATGTACGCATATGTGAAGAGTCCTGGAGTAACGTTCCTAGAGAACAATGGGCACACAAATTCGTCAATACGCTGGATACCACCCCGATTAACTGGTACCTTCAAGCAGAGTTGTGCCTCGTCACTTTAGAATGGGAAGGTATGACCCAAAATTTTATAACCACCTTTTTGTTTGAAAATGAATTTCCTTTGGTATATCAAGCACTAAATATTGTGAGACAAAAAGTATTTAAGGAGGCATCTGACATCCCTTTGGAGCAAGAATACGATGAATGGACTGCACCCCTCCATAAACTGCAGATCTACTACAACATTAATGCCGATGAAGACGATGATCCAAGGAAGGTGAATATCATAGAAATAGAAGTCCAGAGAGATGTGGAAGGGCCAGGAGTTGAACTGCCATTCATTGGACAACCGATAAAGATAAAGAAGTTCAATATTGGGACAGAGGATACACCAAAGCTTACCAATGTCATAGATTACTGGGACGTTGCTACCATTGACAAAATCACATAATTATTGCACGAGTATCAGGACTTGTTCCCGACCAAGTTCATTGATATGAAGGGTATAAAAGAACCTATGGGAGAGATGAGAATGCCTTTGAAACCAGATGTGAATCCAGTCAAGAAAATAAAGGGTTCATCCCATCAAATGTGGGTAGCTTACTCACTGTTGTGTTGATCCAATGAACTTCTCTGGTTAGCTTATCACATATTCTTGTAGATACTTCATACATATGGTTCTACCAGTTCTCCAGCGCTTCTTCTAAGTCAGATGAAAATGTGTTGTCACTTCGCTAGCTCATATCCCTGTCAGCTGTAGGGTTGATATAATCTTTCTATCTGGCTGTTAATTTGTAGATGTTTTATAGTTCAATTATGTGGTCTTATTCTTTGATAGGCTCTGTATATCGTGGACCCTCATCTAGATCTAAAGGTACAATGACCCTGAGGCCATATTTCTCAAATGTCATGCATCTTTTCTTTAGATCAACAACAGTAGAATTGTTGAAGGCCCAATCAATTCCTAGCAATGCAGGGTAAGGGCAACTATCATCAACAATTTCAATTACCTCAAAACATGAAAAGGTTCTTACTCCATTGATGTCCACTGGGACATGCTCTAATCGGCTAAATGGGCTGATAGGTTGTTGATTAGCCATGCGAAGCTTGATAGGGGAATATATCAGCTTGGGTTTTCCCATCAGCGCCAAAGTCTACTTCGTCATGACATTGACCTCCAACCCTAAGTTGAGGACCACATAGTCTATCTCATACTCTCCTATCTGAGCATTCAAGTGTAATTCTTTATTTGTCCTTCTCCTTTTTCCAATTTGGCGCACCGCTCTATACAGTAACGGGTCTATCTTTCCTAGCTCATACTGCTTGATTAAATATTGTAATTCTTGTACAATGCCTTTATCTTGAATCAACTTAACACAAGTGCACAAAAATTCCATGAGTTTGCTTATCTCTTTCCCTTCTTTTGGTGATGAAAATGGATCAAATGCCTGAGGCATGCCATATTCTTTGATTTCTAGTTGTTTTTCTGATGAGGATCCTTGACCTCTTTTGAAATCTTTGCTTGCCTCCTCAAATATCTATCTTTCTTTCTTGGCATCAAACATTGGGGTATTTTCTGTTGCTTTTCTGACTTTGTGGTCATTTTTAGTCTTTCCTTGGGCTACTCTGTCTTCTCTTGTAGTAGCACCTCCTTGAGTGATAACAATGACTCTAGGGTCTTCTTCACCAGGTTCATCATATATCAATTGTACTTGTGGGTTCTGTTGAGTTCCTCGTCTTTCCTGAAGTTTAGCTAGTAGCACAGGGCATTCCTCTATGACATGCTCGGAGGAGTTACAGTGACTACAGGTTGTGCAAGGATTTTTACAATCCCTTGCTAAATGTCCTGGATGTGCGCAGTTGTAACAGATTATTTTTCCTTAGCCTCAGCCCATACCTCCTCCTCCTCCTCCTCCTCTGTATCCACTGCGAGGATTGAAGTTTCCTCTCCCTAGAGAGTTGTACTGCATAGTGTTTCCTTCTTGTTGTACTTCACCTTGAATATTGTATATGTCTCTCGACCTTCCATGCATGAGATCATAAGCTCTACAATCTCGATCATCGTGCCCCACTAATTTATAGAATGTACAATAGAATTTTGTGGGTGTCTGAGCATACGTCTGCATGTAGTAGCACTCACCTGGGCGATGCCTATTTCTGCATACATTGCACCAGGGTAGGTTAACTTGCTTCAAGGGGCTCGACGCCCTTGAGGCCAAGTACTCATGAAACAAGGGACAATGTTCCTTATCATGGCCTTTATATCTGCATCTTACACACCAGATATATTCCCTTTTGTATTTTCCCTTATCTTTCTTCATATCCTTGACCTGTAAAGACAAACTAGTTAGCTGGCTCATGATCTGGCTAATGCCTGTGCTAGATTCGCCCATCGGTGTTGATTCAAGATTCATGGTGATCTCCAAAGCTTCTGCCTGTGATGAAATCTTCTGCTGCATCAGAGGGACTCTTATGTGTGGTAACAATGCAACGATGAACTATTCTTTGTTCTGTTCATCGGGGATCTAAAAATTTAATCGGCCTGTCAGGGTCTTAAATCTTTAGTCGAACTCCCAAACAGGTTCTACTACCCTTTGTTTAATGTATTTTAGTTACGTAATACATTGTGACTCTGACTTAGGTTTCTTAAACTCTGCAATCAACGCATTCTTGATCTCATTCAGGGGCTTAGGCTGTGCCAGTACTTGGAAAAGTTCATGTACCAACTTAGTGCGCGGTCCCTTAGCGTAGAGCTGAACTAGGTTCTCTTGATGTCTTCATCGGTGATACTTTTAATATTCCATATGGCTTCACATAAAAACCAATGCTGATCTGAATCTTCAGATCCATCTCCTCTAAAGATAGGGAGTCTCATTTCATCTTCCATAGAGCTGACTAGGCTTCTTGTCTAAGTAGATGCTGAGCTACTAGTAATAGTATTATGAAGATTCTGGTGGTTCTGACTACTTTGATTGCTAAGAACTGTTGGGACAACATGAGGATTAACGTTACTTACTTCAGTAATATGCACAGTTCCTGAGTTTTCTGGATTTCTTTGGCGTAGTTCTTTAGCTTCCCCTTCTTCTATTCTAGTGGGCTCTGGATGCTCTTCGTAGGTTAGATCTACCTCTTCTCCATTGTAGAAACCCTCTTCTCTGTAGTTTTTCTTAAACAAGTTCTCAAGGTGAACCCCTCAAAATACTTTTCCATTGCGTGTATGTCCTGCTTTTGTGTCGCTATTGCTGTCCGAGACTTTGAACATTAGCTTTTTTAGGTCTGACCAATCTACTATATCTTCAAGATGTGGTTTTCATGCAAGATAATCTTGATTCTTAGCTTCAGAAAGTGTAAAATTTTTCCTTTGGGTCCTTTGAAAAAGTATCTCTCGGATTGGCTATACGATTATGTTCTGTCAATGACAAACTTGATGATATACCCTCCAATGGTACTATCAAACCAATGATCTACTGCTCTGGATACAACGTTGTCAATTCTCTTGACCTTCTGGATCAACGTTGGTGTCCAAAACACAGGGGGTCTAGATCTAATCTCAAACTGTGTGTCAACTAACCTAGCCAACCACTCATGTAGCTCCTGATGGATTCCTTCAAAGAAGATCTCGTGAGTGTCGGTGAAGATGTATATTTGTATCCAATCTTCAGTACTCAGTTTAGGGTTCTTGTTCTGGGCTTCAACGAAGTCCTTCTCTTGATCCTCTATCCACTTCTGAATCTTTGTCTTCGATGGGAACCACCTTGACATTCCCTTAAAAGTATTCCCATCTCAGCAACAAAACCATTTGTTGGCACATGGGCAGACCCAGGGTTCACTCCAAGAGCGCACCAACAAGCCCTAGCTACTGGCCCTTTCGGCAACACCTGTGAAGCAGATGAAGTCTCACCCGAAGCAGCTATGAGGGTGTTGTAGGAAAGAGATGTCTACAACCAGGGGAATATCAAGGGGATCTTTTATAACAACAATCAGTATTCATGTATCACTTATCAACGAGATCTACTCTACATAATTATAGATCTTAATCTAACACAGTAATGCAAAGAACAATATAATAATGACAGATATTAAAGCATCAATCACTCACACAACAAAAAATATACATGGTTCACCCTTTCTCTAGGGCTACGTCCACAGAACTGTGCTTATGATATATTAATATAAAGCTTATAGTTATGATCTGTGCTCATGGTCAACATATCCTCTCTCTTCTTCTCTCTTTCTCTCCCCCCTTCCTGTGCACCCAGCTGCAGGATCTGATCTTTGCACCCAGCTAAAGATCTTACAATATCAGAAGGTTCTCACCCTCAACACTTCTCTTTCACAATACAATGATCTCTCACTACAAAAATAGAGATAAATCAATAACAATATCATCATCCCCCGACCCAGGTCCTCTTGACCTTTATTTATACATTTACAATACCTCTCTGATAGCCTTAGGCCAAAACCTAGGTGTTAAAAACCCTAATTACCAAAACCCTAGGTGTCTAAAACCCTAGGTCAACTTGATCCAATTTTTTCGGACTTCACCATCCTGTCTTTCCTTCCTTCTCATACGGTGCTCCAAAGAATCCAATGGTGGCTTTTTCCACTTCCAGAGTCGTCCTCGGTCCATCTTCCTTGCTGATTTTTCATCCTCGATCTCCTCATCCAACGACTTGATTTTCCACACTTCACTCCATCTTTTCTTCTCTTTTTCTCACTTCGACCCAATGACAGTCACTGTGTCTCCCGCAAAGTTCTCTTTTTACCTTTTCTTCCTTGTTCTCCATTTCCTTCCATAACCAAGGGCCAACAACGCCCTAACACTGACCCCAATCCTTGTATACCCCGCGTACCTCTACTGTGGAATATACACAACCCTCATGCTAGGGAAGCCCATAATTATAGTTTAGTTGATGATTTATCTCAATCCCATGTAGCCATGTTTGTGTTGGAGGTCCTCCAAAATTGTCCCTCACGGCGAAAATCCTTGCTTTCGGACTTGGGGGCAGTTGACCCATCTGATACTCGACTCATCACCTTTGATATAGATAACGGGGAACCATGCCTCCCTGCCATGGTAGCTTTTCAGATACTGGTTAAGATCTGAAACCTCATGTTTCATCAGTGTATCATCGATGAAGGTGCATCCACATGCATCATGTCCAAAATTGTATGGAAAAAACTTGTCTCACCCTAGCTAGTACCATCTGCCATCACCCTTAGAGCTTATGATGGATGACCATCATCTCCAGAAGGGGTATTCCAAAATGTCCCCATTGAATTTATGGGAAAAACCAATTTGATTGAAATTGAGGTTATCGATTCCCCACTTTATTATAACATATTGTTTGGGCGTAGCTACATGTATGCTATGAAGGCTGTAGCCTCTTCTGTGTTTCATACAATTATGTTCCTCCATAATGGGAAAATCATCACCATAAACCAAATCACACATTATGAGCCTAATCATTCCACCAACATTGATAACATCCTCCCCCTTGTTTGAAATAGCTCAGACACATTTTTAGTCATTGACATGGGTTCGGGTATCTTCAAGGACCCACACTTGTTAGGGACTTATCATGGAGCAGCACCTCTCCTACATCCTTCAACACAAGTGTGTGTGGTTTCTTCTAACATAACCAATATCAGAGACACTAATCCTATCACAGAGGCCCCTCCCCACATCAAAGTTCCATCAGTTGAAGAACTACTACCTCAGGAATTCCTTAAAGCTATCACCAAACCACTTCTCTAGGATTCTCCCCCCCACCTTCAGCGGAAAATCCCATTTTGGGAGACAGACCCTCAAACCATTACTCAAATCCCCTTATTCTACCCCCCACCTGGAGTCCAAGCATTCCAGGTATCTTCCACTCTCACACTTCCCAACATGGTTCTTCTCATCCCTATATGGTATATTCATCCCAGTACAGGCTCCTGCCACACCACCATCACCCCCAAATATTGGCACCACTGCCACTGCTAGGGGAAAACGAAAGAAGAAAGAGCCCATAACTCCACTTCCTCCCCGAGCTCAACCTCCTTGCACACCATGCGAATGAAAAGGGAACCCCACTAATTGATGTCCTACTCTTCCTGAGTTATGAAATTGGATCCAACTCCCTAGAGAAATGACATTCCTCACCACTCCACCCAGTACATCCACTGCTACTACGAAATTCTCCACTGCAAGAAAAAAAGGGTTGTGAACCAAATTTGCTTGTGCCATTTGTTCAGAATATGTCTATTACACTCATCATTGCCTAACTCTACCTCAATTCCGCCAAACATTAGTCGCAGTACTCCAAAACTCCCTGTTTGGTCCCCCTTAGGTTCTTCCTACTATTGCTCACGCTACTCTCAACACGAATGAGGATCCCGCCATAGTATCATGACATTCAGTTCATGTGAAGTGAACCTTCACACCATGTGCACCATATCCCCTCTACGCCCCCATCCCTGGAGGATAGCAACACTCACGTATCTATGGTTCCTGCTACCATCGCACATGATCCCCTATCGTATTGCATTTTCCACTGCAACAAAGATATCTTGGAGGAATTAACCACCCCCAATCTCCCATGGAATGTGCTCCATCATCGATAACCTTTTATTTCATAGACGACCTTTCACCCTCCTACCCAAGCTTCCATATGCACAATTGAAACCAAGTATTGTATTCCTCCAGGGCATATTGACCGGTTCAACAACTCTATCCCTACCCCCGATGATTTTGAATAATGCAACATGGACAACATGTCCCCCACTATCAAGATTGACATTTTCATTAAACTAGGAATCGTAGAAGAAATCACCATTGGCATTGCATGCTCCCCTGAAGAAATCATTTCTTACAAATCTCTCTTTCAGGAATATCGAGACATTTTTTCCTGGTCATATATGGAGATGCCCAGCCTTGATCCATCTATAGTCGAACATCGCATCGAAAAATGGCCAGATGTCACCCCAGTTTACCAAAAGAAATGCCCTCTCCACCCATCCAAAGTTGTGGCTATCAAAGCTAAAATTGACAAGTTACAGGCTACCAGATTCATTTACCCCATTGCATACACTTTGTGGATCTCCAACCCCATCCTTGTAAACAAAAAAAGACACTATTCACATATGCACATACTTTCGCGTTCTCAACCATGCTTGTCCGAAAGACAACTTCCCAACCCCTTTCCTTCATGGATGGGTTCTCTGAATACAATCAAATTCAAATCCACCCAACAGATCAATATAAAACCTCTTTTACTACCCCTTGGGGTACCTTTTCTTATCGTGTCATGCCTTTTGGACTCAAGAATGTAGTTTCTACATTTCAATGGGCCATGACCTACATTTTCCATGATCTTGCTTGCATATTCCTTGCTTATTTGGATGATCTCACTGCTCGCTCCAGAAAGTGAACTCAACATTTAGATGACTTATGCATCATTTTCCAATGATGTCGCCAATACAATATCTTCTTGAACCCCCTCAAGTGTGTCTTTTGCATCACAATCGAGTGCCTTCTTAGGTTCATTGTATCCCAATATGACATCACGATGGACCCCCTCAAGGTCCAAGCTATCACATAAATTCCACCACCTAGGAATTTACGCCAACTGTAAAGCCTACAAGGCAAAGCCAAATTTTTATGCTGCTTTTTCCTAGACTACTCCACTCGCGCACATGGTTTCCTTCACCTACTGCAACATGATATCCCATTTCGATGGGATGAACATGCTCAAACAACTTTTGATTATTTAAAAGCTTCCCTATCCAACTCCCCTTTGATTAGTCCCCCAGACTATGATCGTGATTACATCCTCTACTTATCAGCCTCAGTGTTGGCACAGGGGAAGACCCAGGGTTCAATGCTTCAACATCACACCAACAAAACTCTAACTACCGGCCCTTTCGGCAACACCTATGAAGCAAGCAAAGTCTCACCTGAGGTAGAGGCAGGGCGGGTTACAAAACTCAAGTGTCTGTAACCAAGATGGGACACAAATCTGTGACTATAACACTTTTCAAAGTACTTAGGAAGAACACACATTAATTCATTATATTTATTCACATCGCAGATCAAAACCTAAGTACAGATTGACATAGTAACAATGACAAAACACACATCACACTTAGCATCATAAATCAAATCTAACACATTCAACATATACAAAGCACTAAGCATTCATAGATCTATCTATCATTCATAATAATCAATGAACTAAATAGATCTACAACATAAATATCACAGCAGAAAGAAAACCATCAACACATGATATACGTGGTTCACCCCAGTGTGGGGCTACATCCACCAATTGCTTCTTCTTATATTATTCTGCTTCAATCTCTTACATTCATTTTCTTCTATGCACTAAGCCACAGATCCAAGCTTCACACCAGAGAGGTGACCTGTGCACTAAGTTCTAGATCCACCTTCCCAAAATCAGGTCAAGGCATAGAGCCAACTCCTCTATTACACACAAAGTCTTACATACATAGTCTGTTGCACAAAATAGCTCAGAACTACGTGCCTCTTGCACTTAGCTACTTACACTACTTTCTAGTACTAAGCTTCCACACTTTCTACATTACATTCCTTCCTATATATACTTTTACATCCCTTACAAAAAGGCCTAATCATGGGTAAACCCATGGGCTGACTTCCCAAAACTCTAATACAAAAACCATAATGAACCCCTTGTTGGGTCCACAAAACAAGTGAGATCCTGTGATCTCCACTCTGCAAGGGCGCTTCATATTTGACTATGCTATCGAAGTCCAAAAGTGTTCAAACCCAACCAATGTTTCCTCAAAACTTGGTTGAGGGCCAACAGACCCCCAACACTCACTTGTGACTCATCCTGAGTCACTTAGATTTGGGAAACACTGCTTCGAAGGAATCGAGCTTATCTCGAGTTGGCTCAACTTGTTGCTTCACCTGAGCCTCCTACTCAGCGATCTCATGGAGTACTTTCTTGGTAACAAGCCCTTCCAGGTGCTTTTCCACTATCAAAACCACTTGGTATAGTTGCAAGCCTTGTCCTTCAATCTCTTCAAACACCATGCAGGCTTCATCCTACACCAGTTGTAGCCTCTGTGTAACTTCCATTAGTCTTCCCTGGATGGCAGTAATCTATTGTTGGGCCGCACATTGTTCTTGTGATCTCTTCATTTTCTCGACTGTAGTGAGAAACTTCATCTGTGCTTGAACTGTCAGTGCCTACTGTTGTGCCTCCTATAGCTGCACTTACAAATTCCTAAGCCCTGGGTCTTCCATGAGGCATTCGTAGGTCTGCACGTTTCTGTTAATTAGTTGCTTGCATTTTGAGGTGAGGACTCTTATTATTTCCACTACTCTCTTATAGGCTTCCTCTCTATGATGCGCACTTCCTGCAGAGTGCTTGGTACTTCTTGAAGTTCCAACTCTGTTACCCTTTCTTGAAGCTATTGAATGGCCTCAGTGAGATTCATCACTTGGACCTCAACTACCTCATGTTCCTCCTGTGCCGAGCCTAGCATAGAGCGAAGTGCCTTTCTCACAACTTCCTTGACCACAATCTTCTCAGTGAGCAACTAGTCCTTTTCCCTCTGTATATTCACCTTGTCTTCCTCGACCATCACCCGAAACTCATCTCTCTCATTTTCATACACCATTACATAGTACCTCACAACTCGTAGTTGCTCCAAGATCTCCTCTTTTTCTTTATTCATGGATTTTGTGGCCTTTTCCTTTTCTTCTTGGACTAGCTGAAGTTGAGCCTCTGTTGCATCTGCAAGTCTTCAAAGTTGGGCTGGTTCATCCTCCAACTCTATAGTCTTCGACGAGGAGGGCGTAGTACATACTGCACGGATAACTTGAATAGATCGTTGTATCTCCTTCATCTCCTTCTCAACTCTTGCATACAACTATTATTGCTTCGCGCCATATCTCTATAATAGGTCCTCGGACGCATCCTCCATTGCTTCGTGGACTAGACTAATGTCATCCTCTATGAGCGTGGCCTCTAGCTGAAGCTTTCTTGCGCCAGTCTTCTTTCTTGCCAAGGGTTTCTGCAAATAACCCTTCCTCTTCTTCTATATTTCTATCTCAGTAGGCAGGTCCTTCAGTGGTGTAGCTTCACCTTCTCCTTGTTTTTATCCTTCTTCCCCTCCTACTTCTTGATTTACTTCATCTCCTCCTCCTCTTGTAGGTGATCCAGGTCTACTTTATTTCGAGGCACTTTCCTTCTCATCAGTCTCTATGTCTTGGAATTCCTTGTTTTTCTTCTTCTTCTTCACGCTGGTCTGTCTAACGTGCTCGGACCGAGTGAGAAAGGGGATTCTAATTATGTCAAGGTCAAAGAGTTTTGCATCATCGGTTGGTACAAGGAACTCTATCGACCACTCCTTGGTGATCTCCTCCATATCTTTTTTGGTTAGCCTATAGTAAGACTATAATTGCTCCTTTCTCTCATCCCTGCGCACAGTGATATAAATGAAATGTTGATCTATGTGCAACTTAGATAATGGTTTGTACTGGTGCAATGTTCATGGAGTCATGCAAGGGAATGATTCTATGGAAACCTTCAGCTGCAGATAGTAGGAGTGGAATGTTGTGTTCGACTGCCACTGCTTTAACATGTCATTTTTGTACCATAGAGTGGAGAACTTTACAGCCAATGGCTCCAAATGTTCTATCTCAGGGAAGGCATCTCATTCAGACATTTTCCAAGTGAAAAATGTGATCAACACCAAAAACCAGCTGAAATGGAACTCGTATCCTTCATCCTGTGCTTCGCGACAGTCTTTCTCGAGCTTGTAGACGAGGTAACTTGCCTAGTTCATTTGCATCCCCTCCACATACTTCCTTGTGAGGTCCACCATGAACCTAGTGACCTGCGTGGTACATTTCATTTTGACAATATTACTAGCTATAAGTTGGAAATCAAGGCACACTGCACCATCCTAGATAGAGGCTACCTTGTAGCCTTGCTTTCTCTTCTCAACTTCACTGTATGCCTCCTTTATGCGCTATTCTAGGGAGTGACCTGAAGTCTTCCCTAGGTAGAACTGTTGAGGATCGGGTCCCAGCATGCTCAGTCCTGTGATCAGGTGGATCAATGATATATCCACGGTAATGCGCCCGTCGATCCACATATATCCTCCATGATAGCACAAAAAGAGGATTTTAACGCAAGCATTAACCCCCTGATGTCGACCAAAGTGAGGGATCTTCATCACGTTCAGTATCTTGGACTGTGTGAGCTTCTTAATCCATGGCTAGGATATTATGTGAGGCTTCTTTCCAGTCGTCTTCATCAAATATATGTGAGGCCCAAGCATCGTGTAGTTCTTTCTTTCACCGAGATTGAAATTGTTGTTCTTCAATGCTAGGATCTATCCCAACTGGCTTCCTTCTATGCGTATCCCCTTTGGGATGTATGCGATGATCAGTTTATACTTGATGTCCCATGGAATGCTATTTCAGTTAACCACACCAGCCAAAGGTGGGATGTAATCAGGTAATATCGATGTGATGTACTTCGCGTTAGCTAGATCATCACGATGCTTACTTCGCTTCTCGATAGCAGGGTTGGAAAGTTTTGAGTGACGTCCAATTGAAGGGGAAGCCTACAGTCCCCTGGTCGATGATGCTTGTACTTCCTCGGACATAGCTTTATCATCCATAAACTTCTTCAAAAATTCTTCAATGGATTTCTCTAGCTCGGTGTGCTCAGTTGACATTGTTAAGAACCAAACATCAATATAGCATATAAAAACCTCAAGAAAAGTACTCAACGCCTTGAAAAAGAAATAATTTCAGATAATAAGCCTCTTCGAGGGGGCAACCTCCTTTTACCCCACTTAAATGTTCAAGTCCAAGATGATTCAAAATGAAAATCTCTCCTTGGTATATATAGGAGACTAGGAGGTATAATTACAAATAATGGCCTAAAGCCGACATAATTAAAATAACATTACTAATCTAAATTACAACTAATGGCCTAAAGCCGACATAAATAAAATAGCA
>JASDQU010103952.1:73468-83984 GCA_032191745.1 Picea mariana
CATCGGCCATAGGCTAGTGAATCCCCCCACCCCTATAGGTACAAAAATGGGTATCAACTACCCTATACAAAATGAGCTCACAAGCCTCTATATATAAAAACTGACACTCATGGTGCCCCCAGAAACCCCCCCCCAAGTTATTTTCTAGTTGGAGGTGCCCCACCAGGTGGGGGCCCTATAGGTATAGGAGGCATCCACCTAGTCATTTCTTCCCCTGCTACTGCTGCCCAACAGATCAGGGTTCACCACTCTATCGGTACACCCATGCACTTCTCTAAGACCTCCTCATCCTAGATATGGGCCCAGATGCCCTTAGGTATGCCTTGCAAAACTTGCTCGAAGTGACGAAGCAGTTCCTCCAACATCCCTTCGGGCTCTGCCTATGGCTCATGTGATGGTCCAACACTAGCATCATGTCATCTCTACCTCTGTGCTACCCTCAGTTCTACACGTGACGGTCGCACTGGTCCCCGACGATCCTACTCCATGGCCATCTCTACCTCTCCTCCTTGGGGTACCACATCTACAAAACAACACCAACGATAGTGTCAACATCCATATATACATATATAATCAAATTCTATCTATCAAAATCACAAAATATAATCCAAAAGCATACCTCTTTGATCCTAATCTTCCCTACGAGGCAACATCATATACGGGTCATGTTTGTAATTCATACTAGTATATGGATACCTCAGTATCACCTGTGGCATATATCACCACATGTGCACCACCATGGCTATGAAGTAATGACCTCCCTCTCCACCTCTTTTTTAGGCCAACACATGGGCCCATCGCATTAGTCACAGCTCTCCTGGCCCTGCGGGATCAAGAAAAATCCTAGGGAGAAATAAAGACACCCTCTATTGAAACCATGCCACTATAATGGACCCAAAGGTGAAGTCACCAGAGTTGGATCTCTGACACCGGTTAACCTGCCCCATCATCCTGGTGTGCAACATCAAACCCCAAGAAAAAATGTCCCCATCAAGGACCTGCTCCACTATCCTCAGCTAACCTCCAGTGATCTGCTAAGTCCCCAAGGATCTGTAAATACTCACTACCATCACGAAAATGCACTCTGTGAGAAGGTCATCAATTGCCTCAATCTAGATGATTGAACCTGACATCGGGTTTGGCCTTGAGCAGTGGAAAATCGCCAAGTCACCCAATCGCTCATCCCTCGGCAGATGGGGGTCCATAGGAAGGGCCATCCCATAGAATGGGAGCCCTATCAAGAAATATGCATCCTCGATAGTCAATAATGTCAATTGTTGTCCTCTCACTATGAAGCAATGTATATCATTTCTCCATATCACAATCATATACTGAAGCAAGAAATCCTGCGACCGTATTAGCTAGAAGTCAAATAAATTTAGCAACCCGCAGGATTCCAAGTGTCTCTGCACACCTGGATGCTCTCTCACCACCTCTTGTAGATGATCCCAATTCCTCTCTCTCCAGTGCAATAGCATCATAGTATCTAGAGTATGCTAATCACCTGCATCCACACATAAATACTTGATCACCCTCATCATCCATAAAAATCATAAAAATATTCAAAACTTTCAAGACCCTTAGCCTTGCCTCATGTGCACAACTTTCACCTAGACAGGTGTGCACATGTGCGCACCTGTTCTTTGCATAGCTACGCACTAATCTGAAAATGTCTGAGAAATAGTTGTGCATCAGTGCACAGTGTCACCCAGACAAGTGAACACATTTGCACACCTATTATTTGCATAGTTTCACACTAATGCGTAGCTATTTGAGAAAAAACCAAGCATCATGCACAACTATCATTCAGACAGGCACGCATCTCATGCATTCTTGCATTTCCCTCCCCCGTGCTGACATGTGTGACTATGCCAAGCACAATCGCACACTATGATTTGGAAAAGGGATTATACCCACACACATGTGCATGAGTATTCCTCCTCTTCCAGCCCACTAGTGGGACACTACCCAAACAATCCCTTGTATGATCCTCCATACAACTCCTACCTACATTCTACAAATTTCACACAATACAAGAAGATTATACCACTAACCTGTCTCTTTCCTCTAATGGATCAATATCCTCATGCTCCCGTAATATCCAAATATCCTCAGTAAACTGTTGTCAATTTATCTATGGTGACGGGTCCAAATGAGGTGGAATTGTGGGCCCATTAGCCATATATAGTCCCTTTTGGCAAACTTTCATGCTCAATTACAGGATCCCAGAGCCTCTGTTTTTCAATTCGTTCTCAGCGACAGGATCTTGGTCTCGCCATATACACATTCACATTCCCCGGGCCACCATCTGAACTTGTCTCCAGAGGAGCATTTTTCTCACGTCACGTTTAGGTACACATGCTCATGTTCAATTTTATCAAATAGTTGTCATATGTTCTTTATCATCATATATTGTTCATGTTTGGTATTTGTTTTTCATGTGTGTAGGTACCTATTCATCAAAGCGACATAGCCCCTTCAGGTATATGTTCGACACTAGCATGTAATTATTCCCTTTGTAAATCAATTGCATCTCCCAGTCACAACCTCTGACATTCACCTTTAGGGCCCTTACATCCAGATCTGCAGTACCTTTACCTCTACTATATTTGGGTATTGCTACCCTATAGCACTCTCACCCACATGAGTTGTCCCATTCATAGTTCCCCCTGGCAACTTGACACTCATGTTGATTCCACCCCCTAGGGATGGGAGTCTCGATAGTATTTTTAATTTATGAGAATGAACCACATACTTCTTCTCATCATATTTATAACCTTCCTGATGGACTCCTAGGTCATATCATCTCGATTCTATTGGTTGCACCTCCACAATATCATTATCCCTCCATCTCATCCACCATCAATATTTCCCTATGCAGATTGTCCTCCATTAATCTACCTCATACAGAAACCCACCCATGGGCCTCCCACCCTCCACCAACTCTCTTCAAAAACTTTCTCCTTCATAGGACAAACCATATTTCATTGGGCCACCCATTTTTGTATCTGTATACTCAACCTAATTTATTCTTTATTTATTTGGTAATTTCATAAATATTTTGCTTTCAACATATACATAGCTTTTTTCCATCATCTTTGGCGGCCCTCTTCTTTATGGAAAAGCAACCCATGTCTTTCTTGGTTGGTGAATCCAATCTTTTTTCATTTTGACATCATTCACAAACCCTGAATATCCCAATTCCATATACCCATGATGTCTGAGTTTTTCCACCTTGTTAGCCTTTGGCATAGTTTAACCCCATATCTAGTCATCCCCCTAACACTAGATTCAGTTTTATGGTTGCTGCCAATCACCCTTCAAAATCACCAACCAAGGGCAGTCTTGAGTGTCATGGCACTTTGACTTCATTCATGTTACCCGTCAATACCTGATATCACATCTCACTCAGTGGATTTCAAGATTCCCTTTGCTTCTTGGCGTTGTGCCTCCCTTTCTGTCAACACCAACACAATTTCCATAAGGAAGGTACTATCTTGTCTCTCATTACCTTTACAATGAGGAGTCTCGGATGACACAGAGAGCATCATCATTACTTTCTGATGTTGTTGACCCCCATAACATTCGAATTCAACAAAATCTCATGTTATGGTGGGTCTTACTATGTGACTATTGTAGTTGTTTCATACCAGCAAAAGACCTTTGAATTTGTTAGGCCATCAATGCCTACGAGTCATCGACAATTCTTACAGTCATCCTTGCCTCACTTTAGAATCTTTTCACCATTCAGAACTGTCATTTGTCATTATCAATCACCCCCGAGGGAACTATAGTTATCTACATTAGCATACATCTTCAATTACAGTCTCACATTTTGGTTATATGACATGAGCATGGGGCATGTCTGCCTCATTTGTACACATATTTTCTTTTTTCCCTAGAGAAAGATTTGGGTCCCACGGTTTTCTCTCTCCCTCCAACGGATCGCTCTTGCAATTCCTCTCTTCACTCTTCATCACAATGGCACTCTCAGTAAAATAAACATTGATGTATTTTGGCTATATGTATTCTCCTAATCTCACACATCAGGGGGCATCTGTTATCACTGAAAAATCATCCGCAACATTGCACAAAAATGGTCAAAGAACACATCAATCACAACAACAATTATTCCATTTACAACATTGACATGCATTCAAAAAGGAAAAAAACTATACAATTGGGTAAAAAATTGACATGCACAGATTCACCAAAGGAAGCGCTTGCATAGTGCATAGTATGTGCGGGCCAACACATCCCTCATATCACACAATGCGCCAAGTGTGTGACTGTGTATGAGAAAATCTATTCACTTCTATGAATGATACATTTATGGATCTTGTCATCCCCTCAACCACTTATGGACCAATCCCCAACACGATTTGACCCTCATATCTGAGAAAAATCCAAATGGGGAGTTGGTCAACGACTAGAGGATGCCCTAAAAGGCCCCTTGTTCACACTATGAACCAATTACATTTTTCCATGTATGAATACTATAAATAAGAGACATGGGTGAAGTAAGAAACCAATATCTTCATAGTATTGTTATGCTGGAATAATTCTCCCTTGAGAATCCTCTTATCTCTTTGGATCCTTCAAGCACCATTGCAATAGGCCATTCCACTCACCTCTTGAGGGAACAAGAATTGTTGTTCTTCACCATTTTCCATTTTCTTCCATTGTAAAGAGTGAAGTGATCTCAATTTAGGGAACTCAAGAGCCCTCCCAAGGAGGAAGAGGGGACTCATAAGTCCCTAAAATTTCTCTACGGTGTTTTTCCTACTAATCAATTGATCCATTGGCAGTATTATGTTGGTCATTGTTTGATTTTCATGGTTTTGAGTTTCTCATGTTTTCTAACTTTTATTTCTCAGTTGTTTTAGTTTAATTCTTTGATTATACATGTGTTTGGCTTGTTTAACCCACTCACAAAAAAATTGTCTTGTCTAGAAGGCTCATCTAGACATGCAAGTGTTGTTGTTTTTCTCACCCAAGTGACAAAACCAACACAACACTTGAGACCCAAATTTCTACACTTAGACCTTGTCGGGGACATGCACCAGAAAACGATCAAGACCAACCTGCTCTGATACCACTGATCCAGACTATTTTCGGCACGAATTGAGAGAAGAGATATAATACAGAAATTTACAGAGATGTATCAGATATCCAATAATATAACATAAATATATCAGAGATATAAAAACAAAGATACAATAATACACAATTTTTATTAATGTGCAAAATGTACAGAACTGTAAAAATAATAGTGAAAGACTCGCTAGAATGGTGGCAACTTATCTCTGAGAAGAGATGTGATGGCTACTTGCATTTGCAAGAAGATGATTGTTACAATGACAATCAAAAGGCCTTTTTAACATAAGTAAAATCCAAAAACCTAACCCCGAAAGATGAAAATCCAAAAGGTTTGCGGGCCTTGATGGGGGTAGTTGATACACCAACTTCCTGGGGGCGTAACTTTTGCATACAATCTCCATTTGAGGCGCTCGATACACTGTTGGAAATATCTAACCAAGAAGAACAAATTTTGACCGGCCCAGGATAGTTCCTTTGGCAGTACTTTGGGCCCCAAATCTCCAAAAAACATCGTTTAGGGCCTCAAAATGGCCTCGAAAGTTTGGGACTTGAAAAACTGTCGAAAAACTACCAAGGTGGAAAACTACTTTTCGAGCTAGTGGAATAGGTGGGTGGCCACCGATATCCACCTAGATCAAATAGCATGGAAAAATTACTAAAAAAGGGACACCATGGTGTAATTGAACAATGATTCTCACTAGATGTTCAAACATCTATATCCTTTGCTCAATTAGATCTCCAAATAGTTATCAACAATCATTCCAAGGTATTTGCAGAAATGCCTAAGGGACTTCCACTTGTGTGAGATCATGAACATGCTATTAATTTTCAAATAGGAAGTGTACCACCCAACATTAGGCCTTACAGGTATCCATATGCACAAAAGAGTGAGATTGTGTGTATGATCCAAGAAATGTGAGAGGCCAACATCATTCAACCTAGAAACAGTTATTTTTCTTCACTAGTGGTGATGGTTACAGAAAATGATGGATCATGGAATATGTGTACAAATTATAGAAAAAAAAAAAAAAATGAACATCAAATATATGTTTCTTATTCCTATCATTGATGAATTATTAGATGAATTGTATGGATCATTTTTCTTTACTAAGTTGGATCTTCATTCGAGATATCATCAAATTTGAATGAGGGAAGAAGACATTCCCAAAACAACTTTTAGAACACATGAAGGTCATTATGAGTTTTGGGTTATTCCATTTGGACTTCCTAATGCACCTTCAACATTTCAAAGATTGATGAATTCTATTTTCAAGCCCTTTTCTGGAAAATTTGTGTTAGTATTTTTTTATTACATACTAATCTACAACAAATCTTGGGAAGATCATGTAGAACATGTTCTTAGAGTATTAAAACTATTTGAAGAGGAGCAACTTTATGCAAATCCTTCCAAGTGTGCCTTTGGGGTCCAAGATGTGGAATATTTGGGTCATATTGTATCTCATGAAGGTGTGAAAGTATATCCTAAAAAAATTAAATCTAAGAGGGAATGACTAGTTCCTAGAACCTTGAATAAACTCAAAGGATTCTTAGGATTCATAGGTTATTACCGCAAGTTTCAAGAACTATGGTCTAATAGAAACACCTCTAACAACATTATTAAATAAGGAATAATTTTATTGGACTCAATAAACAACCAAATATTTTGAAAAACTTAAGGATGCTATGCATAAAACTTTCGTCATGGCCACACCTAACTTCACAAATACATTTATTGTGGAGTGTGATACCTTAGATCATGGAATTGGTGCAATTTTAATGAAATAAGGAAGGCTCCTTGCCTTTGAAAGAAACTAACTTAAAAGGAAAAAATTACTCAAACCCATTTATGAATACAAAATGTTGGTCATACAACATGCAATTAAGAAATGGTTCCCTTACTTAATACGAAGACACTTCAAAGTAAAAATAGATCATGATAGTTTGAAGTACTTTTTGGATCAACTATTGTCTTCATAAGAGAAACAAAAATGGCTTACAAATATGCTAGGTTATGAATTTGGAATTATATACAAAAAAGGAAAACACAGTTTTGTGGTAGATTCCCTTTCAAGGAAAAAAGAAGAAATAGAAGGTTCACTATGTCCTATTTCTATTTTTCAATTTGATTGGGTGGAATAAGCAAGGATATAATGGAAGCAAGATCAATAGGTATGCAAGATCATTCAACAACTACAAGAGGACCCTAATTTATTAGATAATTTTGTATGGAAGAATGATTTTCTATGGTATCATGAAAACCTATATTTATGTAAGAATTTCCAACTCAAATAGAATGTCCTTCTAGAATTCCACACTTCTCCTATAGGAGGAATTTTAGGACTCCTGAAAACATTCCAAAAAATCAAGAAGAATTTTTTCTAGGAAGGTCTTAAAATTGATGTTCAAAAGTTTGTGTCTAAATGTGTGTTTTTCCAACAAAATAAGGGAGAGACAATAGCGAAATTAGGTATCATACAGCCATTATCTATACCAAGTCAATGTTGGGAAGAAGTTTCAATGGATTTTATTACAACTTTACCCAAATTTGAAGGAAATAATGTCAACATGGTAGTAGTCAAGAAACAATATTACAATAAAGGAATGAGAATATATTTCTGATCAACTATTGAGTTGGTGACAATATTAGTTTATCAATCAAAATATGTCGCAAAGGAATATTAATTATCCAAGTTAGATCAACACTTCTCTAAGTTTATTTCATGTCAAGAGAAAAATATAGAGTTGTTGATTGCACAAGACATTTCCCAAGATGCATAACAAAAGAGAACATCGGGATCAACTCTTAGGTAGTTTGGGAAGAAATCCTCCTCTTAAATGACCGACTTATAAACATGAAATTAAACTAAATTGAAAAGTAAAGATCATAATTAAAACTAATTCTAGGAAAAGCATGCTAAGCTAAAGTAAACTTAAACTAAGTTGACTTTCATAAAACACTGTGTAAATGCCAGTGCAATCATCAAGTATTCATTTGTTGTGCATTCATCCATATATCACAAATATCTTCATGAGAGATGATCACTATGAGATTTACCTTAGTATTCCCTTCAACAAAAGACTTTAGTGTCATGAATGTTGAGGATATGTGGATACGATGTCTTGTTCCTGAAATTAGAGTCAATTAAAATAAACAAAAAGGACCATTACAATTTGATTTCATTTATCTTCTAAGGATGCTAATCCATAAGCAAACCTTAGTCATAAAAACATGATCCAATGATTATTAGTATTGCAACCCAATATATGCATTTACCCTGATTATTAACGACAATGATGTGAAAAGTTAGGATGACCATCTTCATCACTTTGATAGGTAAGAGGAGATCATTATGAATAGAGAGAAATTAAGATACTCTGAAGAGGTGTGATTGATATTAGGTCACAACCTAGCTGGTTTGACTTCCCCAACACAAATGAKAAATATAATCAKAAATCAAAAGTGAATAAAGTGAGTAAAGTGAGTAAAATCATATTTCTAATAGACAACAATATTGGCATGATGGGAAAGTTCACGAAACCAATAGCTTCAATCTCTCAAGATTTTTCCAAGTGGAGACACCATAAACCACTTCCTCATTCTTACACATGTCAAAGAATAAGAGGAAAGTGAAGTGAACAGAAAGAATGTATATCTTGTGTCCCCAATAGATAGGTTTTTCGTTCAAAGGATGAGACATATAATCCGGAAAACAAAATCAACAAGATTATGAGTAAGAGGGATCAAATAGAAGATATTCCAGACTAACCCAAACCGTAGTTATCTTTTTTGATTATGTATAAAATAATATAGGTTTCAAGAAGTGTTGAAGTATGTCGGTCCAAATAGATTGACGAGTTACAACCTACAAGGAATTTACACCTAAAACATTATTATCATTGCCAAGGTTGAAAAGGGTGTTCAGAACTCACAATCTTAGAAGTTGCATTGACATCTTGCACAAAGGAATTTACAAATCCTAAATTATTTCAACATGATGATAAAAGTGAGAAATCATTAAGCCATGATAAAATTTAGACCAATAAAGAATGTAACCACAATAAGTGACCCAAAATTAGCAAACCCAAAGGATGAAAAGATACTTTCCAAGAAAATATCAGGTCCGAAATTTTCATGATTGACAGTGATAGAATTGAGTCTTTGGTCAATCAATGAATTGGGGAATAAAATGATTGGTTTCCAAATATTTTTTTGAAGAAGATATCAACAAAATATTTAAAAAACCACGCTACACATAATTGTCAAAAATGCATCTAGACAATGTGACTAAATGTCTCGTGTTGTTGTGTATGAGAAGAATCTTTGGTGAAGAAAGATACAAGGTAATAGATGAGAATACTCATTGAAAAATAATTGAACATAGCATAAGATATATGCAGCTAATGCCCATAAATTGAAACTAAAATTGCTAACAAAAAATAACTCAAAAGAAACAAAAAATAAGCAAAGTTCATTATGCTAAAAAGGTCTAAATATAAAAATCATGTTGGCTGAAAGTGATCAAAGAAAAGAGTGGAATTGAAAGAAATTATTTGAACAACTTTGAACCCAAAATAATCATTCAAATAAATGTAATGAATGGGAGTGGTTTCAATCTCAAATGGGTAGAGTTAGTCTCTCAAACTTTCAATTCACTGTTTGTGGGACAACAAGCCCATAAATCATAAGAATATAAGTCAAGCAAATTTTCATATTAGAATCATGTGGATATGAGATGGAACATATACAAGTGTCTATTTTCATCACAATAATATCCCACTTGTGATATAACCCAATGCTTAAAAAATATTTGACATGGTGATCAAGCATAAAAATCAACAATATGAAAATTACCCAGGACAAAGAAAAAATTTGAGAATGAGATGAAGAACATTTTCCCCATATAAAAAATACACTGAAAAATTCAATCAAGGGAATATTAATGTGAAATCCTTGTATTTATTTCTGCCTTTGTTGATAATTAATTTATTTATCAACCAATAGTAAATGAAAGAAAAGGAAAATATAGAACTAATTAAAAACTAGGAAGCAAAGTTAAATTGTGCAAAGGAAAGACACTAGCCTATTCTACCCTACTCTTACTCTACACCACAATGGCTAAAAAAATGAACTATGTGAAGTAATAATGCCAAGGTATCCATCCTTGTAATTCCAAGCCTGTATACATATGTTCAAGAAAAAATATTAGAATAAAAACTTGGAATAAAGATAGAATAAAAGTGGGAAAAATTAAAGCATGATAAAATCTATTCACCATATTAAACACGTGACAATGATAACTCATGGGAATTTTATCCAAGTAAGATATATCCAACAATATTTCAATTCTATCATAAAATATACCATGACTATCATAGAATTTATGGATGGAGTTCAATGGAAAGTAGCATACCAAAT
>JASDQU010103952.1:129207-167023 GCA_032191745.1 Picea mariana
TATGCTTGGTTTTATAATGCATAATAGGATTCTTAGATATATTTATGGCACCGGTGTTGTCACAGTTAATAGTGATTAGATGATCATATTTCACTTGTACATCTTCTAGGGTCTGTTTCATCCATATTACTTGTGTGTAGAAAGATGCAGGAACAATGTACTCTACTTTTGCTATCGATAGTGATATAGATGTCTTGTTTTTACTTAACCATGATACCAAACACTTTACCATGTAGAATGCTCCTCCATTAGTACTTTTTCTTTTCATCTACACTACTAGTTCAATCTACATCAGTAAATGCAGTCAATGTAAAATCTCCTATTTTTGGAAACCATAAACCAAAATCCAATGTTCCTTTAAGATATATGAATATCCTTTTTACTGCCTTCATGTGAGTTTCTTTAGGTGCATATTGAAATCTACATACTACTCCT
This sequence comes from Picea mariana, assembly GCA_032191745.1. Lineage (NCBI taxonomy): Eukaryota > Viridiplantae > Streptophyta > Pinopsida > Pinales > Pinaceae > Picea > Picea mariana. The sequence continues at coordinate 129,643 of JASDQU010103952.1, forward strand.
ACAGCCTGGAAGATATCTAGTCTTGTTGTTGTTGCATATAATAGGATACCAACCATTGATTTGTACATGGTTTGATCTACTCTTGGTGAATCACCATCTAGACTTTGTTTGCATCTTGTGACCATGGGAGTGCACATGGGTTTAGTATCTTCCATTTGGAATTTATTTAACATTTTTTTGATATATTTAGTTTGGGAAATGAATATTCCTTGATCTGTTTGAGTGACTTCTAATCCTAGGAAGAAAGTCAATTCTCCTAGCATAGACATTTCAAATTCTTTCTGCATTTTTGTAGTAAACATTTTTCTTAGTATAGTAAGATTACTTCCAAATATGATATCATCTACATATACCACCACAAAAATCATATATTGATCCTCAATTTTGATATATAGGTTGTTGTTAGTAGTGTTAGAAAACAAATATCCAAATAGCATAAAAACATCAGAATAAGCACTCCATTCCTTGACAAAGAGAAAATTACAGATAATAAGCCTATTCAAGAGGGAAACCTCCGTATACACCACATAAATTCACAAATACTAGATGATTCCAAATGAATAGGTCTCCTTGGTATAGATAGGATACTAGGAGGTACAATTACAACTAATGGACCCAAGACAACATAAATAAAATAACAATACTAATGTAATATTCCCCAATTAAGGGGTAATGTTCCACTATTTAGGGATTAACATGCCCCTCCCCTTTAGACAAGTTTTTTCCTCAACACTTGAGTAATTCTGGATGATTCTGTATAAAAGAATCATCTTCCCAAGTGGAGTCTTCACCAGAGTTTCTTCCACTTAATGAGATACTTTGAAATGGATCTATTCCTCAGCTGGAGAATTCACGTGTCAATGATAACTTCAAGCTCCAATATGATTTTTCCTTGCTCGTCAAGTTTTGGAAATATAGTTTGAAATGGGATCTTTTCACCTATAACCTTGTTTATGAATGAAACATGGAAAAGTGGGTGTACTCACGAAGATGTAGGAAAATCCAATTTGCATGCCATAGTACCAATCTTTTGCAACACTTTATAAGGGCCATAGTACTTCAGTGATAATTTATTATCATTCTTATCTTGCTTGAGGGACATTTGTTTGTATGGTTGTATTCTTAAAAATACCCAATCCCCTAATTCAAAACTTATTTCACTACGATGTTGATCTGCTTGTTGTTTCATGCGATTCTATGCCATGGTCAGGTTGTCCTTTAAGAGTTGGAGAACTTGTTGTTGACTCTCAATCTTATTTTCCATTGCTTGAATCTTAGATTTTTATTTTAGAGAAGAAGTGATAGACAGTGGGTGATATCCATAGAGCACCATAATTGGTGTCATTTTGTTTTTTGTAGTATGAAAGTAAGTGTAATACCACCATTCTGCCAAGGGTAACCACTTGAACCATTTTGTTTGTTTATCAGAGACAAAACAATGAAGGTATCCTTCAAGACATTTGTTCACTATCTCAGTTTTTCCATCTGATTGAGGATGATAAGATGAGATAAGAGCCAATTTAGTACCCAAACAAGAAAAAAATTATGTCCAAAATTTTTTAGTGAAGATGGGATCTCTGTCAGTTACAACAATCTTTGGGATTCCATGTAGCTTTTGAATTGTCTCCATGAATGCAGTGGCAAATCTATTGGATTTGAAAGGATGAGAGAGTGCAAAAGCGTGTGTGTACTTGGTAAGTCTATCAAAAATCACCATGATGACACTCTTTCCTTCAAGATTTGGTAACCCTGTGATGAAATCCATGGAAACCTCTTCCCAATGCTGACTTGGGATGGATAATGGTTGTAAATGACCCAGGGTCTTAATTTTTTCCACCATATTTTGTTGGCAAGCCAAACATTTTGCCACAAACATTTGAACATTAGTTTTAAGGCCATCCCAAAAAAATTCCTTCTTGACCATGTGATAGGTTTTCAAAAATCATGAGTTCCCTCCTGTTGGAGAGGTGTGCAATTACAAAAGCACATTTTGTTTGAGTTAGGATTTATTACATAAATATAACCGATCTTTGTACGATAGTGAATAATTTTTCCATGTAAATGTAGTTGATGCACTGGAATCATATTGCAACCTTTGAATGAGACTCCACACTTTTTTGTCATTATTTCATTCATCCCTTGCTTCTATTATCCAATCAGGTTGGATGATAGAGATAGCACAGAGAAAGGCCTGAACATTTTCATCCTTTCTTGAGAGTGCATCTTCCACAACATTTTTCTTCCCTTTTTTTTTATATGATTTCAAAATCATAACCCAACATCTTGGTCACCCATTTTTGTTTTTCTTCTGAAGATAGTCTTTGTTCCAAGAAGTATTTAAAACTATCATGATATGTTTTTACCTTGAAGTGCCTACCTATTAGTTAAGGGTTCCATTTCTTCAATGCATGTAGTATTTCCATCATTTCCTTCTCATAAATGGGTTTGTGTAAGTCCTTTCCCTTGAGTGGCCTACTTTCAAAATAAAGTGGCCTTCATTCTTGCATTAAAACAACACCAATGCCATTTCCCGGGGCATAGAATTCAACAATAAAGGTTTTTGTGAAGTCTGGTGGGGTCAGTACATGAGATTTTCACATCACCTATTTAAGTTGTTCAAAATCTTGTGTTTATTATAGAGTCCATGAAAATGCATCCTTCTTAGATAATGTCATTAAAGGTGATGCAGGAGCATCATTGGAAAGCATGCGGAGTAGGACCACTCAGCGCATGGGAATCTTTCCGAAATCTGAACACTGGCAGTCTCGACGAATATTTTGAGGCACGTCTAAACTCAACAATTTTTAAGCACACCTGAAATCAGCGCCGAAAAAATATTTGAAGCACCCTTGAGCGATTGCGAGCAAAGTGGGAGTTACCACTCCTGCTCTGGAATATGACTGATCTAAGATAGTCGTTAGGTTAGGTTTTTGGAGTAGATAGGTAGTCGGGGGGAACCCTAAGAACCCTCTAAGATAAATAGAGGTTTTGCACGCCCAAATGAGGCTAGCTGCAAGTTAGTAGGATATTTCTGAGTTTTTAGTTTTTGTTTTGATTATAGTTGTAGCCATTTTCATTTTTGAATATAACAGAGAAAAATTGACCTAATGCATGGTGTGGATATTTCTTGCAATTCCCTATTATTATGTTTTCATGAATGAATGAATGAATTTAGTTATGAGTAGATGGAACTGTTAAAGTTAGGATAAGTTTCAATTGTTTCTCTTCTGTTGAAAGTGGTGCAAGGTGTGCACACATAATGCAAAGAGTGCGTTGACGGAATATATTTTAGTTTCGAAGCTCAAAAGAGATAGCACAAAACTTCCCTTTGTAAGGAGTGCAAAGTGACTGGTACAAGGCATGCATAGTCATCCACAATAATTCAAACCTTGCGTAAAGATCTGGTGCAAGGAGTGCACAGATCCAATGTTTGACTAAGCGTCGAAGGGACTTTGTAAGAAGTCGAAGAACCAACAAAAGGAGAACGCCAGGAGGGTGCGAGTCATTTCTCTTCGAGAAATTCTTTGGATATGAGTTATCAAAATCCCTGAAATGCAAGGAGTGTGTGGGAAGCCAAAGTCTTCACAAGACGAAGCTCAGGAGGAATAACACTTTTCATAAGTGTTAACGAGATCCAAGATTCAGAATCATCGGGGGAGTAAAATTTGGAAACCTTTGAACACTTAGAAAGTCTTCTAAGTCAAATAAATAAGAAGATCATGAGGAGGAGTGACGTTGGCTGTTGGATCATAGCACCATGATCAATAGTCATCTGATTGGAGACAAGGTATGTGATATTTAATGCTTCGTACACAGAGGAGAAAGAACCCACCAAGATTTGATACTTGAAAATTCTGAAGTCCGGAGTTCCGGATTTTCGAAGTAAAATCTTCTTCGTTCAATCATTTGAAGCAAACTAAGTCATTAGATCATCTAAGGTGAATGTTCGATGTTGGATTTCCAAGGATAATATGAGCCATTAGATATTGCAAGCCCAGGAGGAATCAAGTTTGAACTCTGAGATTCCCGAAACGTGGAGTTTCAGAGAGCCGAAGTGAAGATGGAACGTTAGATCCAGAGGGATATGTGTCAGTAGATCGTGAGCTCCAGGAAATTTTTCATGGGATTTTTGGTTTGAGAACTGATATTTTCGAAATCCAAAGGCCCGAAGTGAATCTGGAGCGTTAGATATGGAGGGGAAGTGGCGAAGATCTTAGGACTTCAGATAAAGTCTTGAAGCGATATATAGTCGTCAGATTTAGGGGAGACATGGCGTGAATCCGTGCACTCTAGGTAAAGACCTGAAGTAAACCTCAACCGTTGATCTGAGGTGGACACACGTCAGTGGATTATATATTTTAGAAAAAGTCATTGGGGAAAGGGTGGAGCTTGAGATTTGAAATCTACGAAGTCTGAAACTCGGAGGAGATCTCGACCATTGATTGAGAGAAGGGTATCAGGACTGTTGATATGGGTTGAAAGTTCAAACACCCAAGGAAAAATATGGACTGTTGATTGTGAGGATAGGTGTCTATAGATCACCTGCTCCGAAAGATTGCAGTACAGAAGAAGGTGAGGTTTGAGGTTTCAAAACCATGAAGCCTGAAGAACTGCAGGTATTGCAGCCTTCAATCGAAGGGGACAAGTGTTAGTAGATCTTCCACTCTGGAAGATTTCCCTGCGAAAGAAACCAAGGTTTGAGATTCGAAAGTTCCAAAGTCCGGAATTCCTATTCGATCACAGTTGTCGACCGGAGAAAGGGAGATATGAATTTTTGATTCCAGAGGATAGATCTTAGTCATCCGTTTGAAAGCACCGTCAATATCATGAAATCAAAGGCCATCTCGCATTGCGGGGACATAAGTTGTGTGGACTTTAAAAAGTCAAGGGCAAGCTGCAATCCATACTGTGGTTTCACCAGGAGGACACGTGGAGGCTCGAGGAGAATTGCTGGCCTAAAAGTACTTTGAATTCAAACCACTTGTGGCCACACCCACAATCACGTGGTCATCGGCCAAGGTCACATCGGAGGAGGGGCCGAGAGAAAAGACACTAACACCTAATACTCTGAGATTTTCACAGAGCACGAAAGGGAAGGTCACAGGTGTCGTGAATCCTATGCAGAAAGTTGGGAGGGCCTGTGTCTAAAGAGAGACATGACCAGCAGGGTTTCAGAGAGTCTTTTGACTCTTGAATAGAAGATCCTGATCGAGAGATCACACAACCCTTAGGAAATAAGGGGGTCTGCACCAACTGGTATTAAAGCTGAAGTTTTTCTTGCAAAAAGTAGGAAAAGGAGAGGAGAGATAAGAACTCAAAGCTGTACTCTGTGTGTGACAAACAGTCAACACAATTCCACCAAGGAGATGAGTGGAACCACCTTTAGCCAATCAAGCTATAGAAATGGATATGTGATAACTTCGTGCAATATTAGAGGCGATGGAGGTAGCGTATAGGAGAGAACTTGATGCTGGAGACATCAGCGATGCAGAGAGTGAAGAAGTAGAAGTCGAAGAAGTTGCAAGAGAGGAGGTTGTCGAAGAATGCTTCCTGAGAGCAGTTGCTAGATTGGGAGGCAAAGCCAAGATAGAGGTTTCAATGTACAAAGGCAATTTAGATTCTGAAGAGCTGCTGGATTGGGTGAGATCCATGGACAAAAATTTTGACTATGAAAAGGTCGATGAAGAGAAAAAGGTGAAACAAGTTGTCACCAGGCTAAAAGGATATGCAACGTTGTGGTGGGATGAACTGCAGGTTAAGAGGAGAAGCAAAGGTAATCAAAAGATAAATAATTGGGACATAATGGTAACTAATTTGAAGGCTAAGTTCATGCCCAATTATTATTAGATCATTCTATTCAAGAAGATGCATAACCTAAGACAGAAGGGGATGACAGTTAAGGAGTATAGAGAGAAGTTCTACTGGTTGAACATCAGAAATGGACAAAGGGAGAGAGATGAAGAAAAAGTTTCCATATATATAAATGGCATGAGATATGAAATCCGGGATGAGCTCAGCACGATGTCAGTAAGGAAAATGGAGGATGTTTATCAGTTTTCACTGAAGGCAGAGAAAAAATTGGTTAGAAAACAAAGCCAATGAGGAAGAGGAAAAATCCCAAGCCCAAACAAAATCAAGGGAGTTACCCATGACAAGGAACATAAGTCTAAGGATTAGGCTGAGAAACCACACAGTCACTCAAAAAAAGGAGGAAGTTCCCGAGGAAGACAGGGTGGTGGAATAAGTTCTTCTTGAGGAAGAGGAAGAAGAGGAGGATGAGAAGTAATATGCTATGCCTATGGAAAGATAGGGCACATGTCTTGGGAATGTCCTGAGAAAAATAAAGAAGGAGGAGGTGAAGCTCACATTTCAGAAGTACAGAGATGGAATGTTGAAGCAGAAGGAGCAGAGGATGGAAGATCCCTAATGTTGAGGAAGGTTCTATTAAAACCAAAGGCAGAAGTTGAAAATCCAGTGTAGAGGAATAGTCTCTTTAGGACATATTGCAAGACTAAATACAGAGTATGCAAGGTGATAATTGATAGTGAGAGAATTGATAACTTAGTATCCACAGAGATGGTGGAGAAATTGGAGCTAGAGACAACTGCACATCTGAACCCATACAAAGTCTCATGGTTGCAGAAAGGACACCAGGTAATGGTTACTAAACAATGCTTGGTTGAATTTGAGATAAGAGGATATAGAGATGAAATTCTATGTGATGTAATTCCCATGGATGTATGCCATATTTTGTTGGGAAGACCATGGAAGTTTGATAGGAATGTTATTCATGATGGGGGGAAGAATAAATACACCTTCGAGAAGAATGGTAGAACACACATGTTGCTTCCAATGGAGGAGAAGAAAGTGAAAGAGGAAGCCAACATGAGCATACTTCTCATGAGCGAGAAGGAACTTCTGAAAGAAGTCAAGAAAGAACAAGAGATGTAGTTTGTTGTGGTGAGGAAACCCAGAGTTATCCTTACAAGTACTTCAATGGATGATTTGCCTGAAGAATTTCAGGAATTGTTGGATAATTTTGCTGACATAGTGGTGGATGAGTTGCCTAACTCATTGCCACCCATCACAAGTATCAACCACCATATTGACTTGATACCAGGAGCAAGTCTATCGAACAAAGCAACCTACAGATTGACACCTTGAGAGAATGAGGAAGTGAAGAACCAAGTCCAGGAATTGTTAGACAAGGGTTTGGCCAGAGAGAGCTTGAGTCCATGTGTAGTACCAACTGTGTTGAGTTCAAAGAAGGATGGAGGATGGAGAATGTGTACAGACTCAAGAGCCATTAACAATATCACCATTAGGTATAGATTTCCTTTACCAAGAATGGATGATTTAATGGACTATTTAAGTGGAGCAATTTTCCTTTCTAAAATAGATTTGAAAAGTGGATATCACCATATTAGAATGAGAGAAGGTGATGAGTGAAAGACAACCTTTAAGAAAAATGAAGGTTTGTATGAGTGGCTTGTTATGCCATTTGGCTTAACAAAAGTCTCGAGTACTTTTATGAGGCTAATGAATGAAATATTGAAAGATTTCATTGGCAAGTTTGTGGTTTTATATATGGATGATATATTGATCTTTAGCAGGACTAAAGAGGATAATTTGAGGCACCTGGCACTAGTGATGAGGAGACTACAACAGGAGAAGTTGTTGATAAATATGAAGAAGTCCTCTTTTATGAAGACATAACTCATTTACTTGGGTTTTGTGATCTATTTTAATGAACTAAAGATGGATCTAGAGAAGGTGAAAGCAATCAAATAATGGTCTTCACCGAAGAGTATGTTTGAGGTAAGGAGCTGCCATGGATTAACAAGCTTCTATAGGAAGTTCATTAGAGACTTCAGTGGAATTTGTGCACCAATGATGGATATAGTGAAGAAGAAGCAAAAGTATTTTAAATGGACAGAAGAAGATGACAGGAGATTCAATATACTAAAGGAGAAAATAACAGACCGACCAATTCTGGTTTTGCCAAATTTTGAAAAGACATTTCAGGTGAGATGTGATGCAAGTGGAGTTGCAATTGGAGTAGGTTTGAGCTAGGATAATAGAACTATTGCCTATTTCAGTGAGAAGCTGAATGATACCAAGAGAAAATACTCCACGTATGATAAGGATTTTTATTCCATAATTCAAGCCTTGAAAAAGTGGAGAAACTACCTTGTCCCAAAAGAATTTTTCTTGTCTAGAGATAACCAGGCTTTACAATTCATAACCACACAGGAAAAATTGAATCATAGGCATGTGAAATGGGTTGAGTTTATGAAGAATTTTACTTTTGTCATAAAAATATCGTTTGGAATGCTAACAAAGTTGTTGATGCATTAAGCATGAAATGTTTGATTCTACAGGAATTTCAGGTGAAGAACTTGGGGTTTGAACACCTTAAGGACATGTATGGTGATGATACAGATTTCAAGGAAGCATATGAAGCATCTGAAAATCCTGTGATGAGAGACAAAAGCCAGTGGACAGATTATATGACTCAAGAGGGATTGTTTTTCAAGGGAAATCAATTGTGCATACCAAAATTCTCAATGAGGGATAACCTTTTGAAGGAAAATCATAGTGGGGGATTTGTTGGACATTTCGGCCATGATAAAACATTTTCACAGTTGAGAAGTTCATACTATTGGCCAGGTATGAGAACATAAGTGATAAATTTTTTGAATAGATGTAGAATCTACCAACATGCAAAAGGAAAAAGATAGAACACTGGATTGTATCAACCATTTTCAATTGCAGAGAGGCCTTGGGATGCAATAAGCATGGATTTTGTGTTGGGACTGCCAAGAACAAAAAAATTATTTGATTCCATATTTGTGGTGGTGGATATATTTTCAAAGATGGCACACTTTATCCCATGCCAGAAGACCAGTGATGAAACACATGTTGCAAATCTGTTTTTCAAGGAAGTTGTGAGACTTCACGACCTACCTAGAAGCATTGTCTTGGAAAGAGACACAAAATTTTTTGGTCACTTTTGGAGAACACTGTGGAAGAAGTTGGGGACATATTTGTCCTTCAGATCATCTTATCACCCTTAGACAGATGGTCATACTGAGGTGGTAAATAGAAGTTTTGGAAACTTATTGAGGAGTCTGGTTACTGAACACCATAATCAGTGGGATCAGATTCTGCTACAAGAAGAATTTGCATACAATGACTCACAAAACAGGAGAACTAGAAAGATCCCATTCCAAATATTGTATGGAATGCAACCCATGGGAGTATCTGAGTTGAGAGACTTGGAACAGAGTGATATCAGGAGCACTGGAGAAAAATATTTTGCAACAGAAATGTTGAAGCTCCATAGCCAGATTAGAGGAAAGTTGTAGAGTTATAACTAGGAATACAAGAGCAGAGCTGATCAACACCTCAAATAACTTCAATTTGAAGTAGGAGATCAGGTTCTAGCACATCTTAGGAAAGAAAGGTTCCTTAGGGGAACATATAACAAGTTAAAAATGAAGAAGATAGGACCATGTAAGATCTTGAGGAAGTTTGATGAAAATGCCTATGAGATTGAGCTACCAGATGATGTGGTAATATCACCCATATTCAATGTTTCAGACCTGTATCCTTATAGGAAAGATGACCCAAAGGGATCAAAAGATCAAGAGAATATTCAGTGGGAGAAACAAATGCCTACAACAGAAAAACCATAGATGGAGAAGATTGTTGATCAGAGGATTGTCAAGAAGACCATAAGGAAGACCTATTCTAAATATCTGATCAAGTGGAAGGGACACCCAATCGAAGATTCCAGTTGGGAAAATGAAGTTGCTTTCCAGAAGCATGGAAAGTTGATGCAGGATCTTGTGGACAGGAGTCCATGAATTTTTGTCAAGGGGAGTATGATGCATGAGCATCGTTGGCAAGCATGTGGAGCAGGACCACTCAGCACATGGGAATCTTTCCAGAATCTCAATGATTTTTAATCACGCCTGAACTTAGTGCTGGAAAAATATTTGAAGCATGCTTGAACAATTGTGAGCGAAGTGAGAGTTTACAATCCTACTATGGAATATGATTGATCTAATATAGTTGTTAGGTTAGGTTTCTGGAGTAGACAAGTAGTCGAGGGGAACCCTAAGAACCCTCTAAGATAAATAGAGGTTTTGTATGCCCAAATGAGGCTAGCTGCAAGTTAGTAGTATATTTTTGAGTTTTCAGTTTTTGTTTTGATTATAGTTGTAGCCATTTTCACTTTTGAATATCACACAGGAAAATTGACCCAATGCATGGTGTGGACATTGCTTGCAATTCCCTGTTATTGTGTTTTCATGAATGAATGGATGAATTTCGTTATGAGTAGATGGAACTGTGAATGTTAGGATAAGTTTCAATTGTTTCTCTTCTGTTGAAAGTGGTGCAAGGTGTGCCAACAGAACGCAAGAAGTGCGTTGACAGAATCTATTTTTATTCCAAAGCTCAGAAGAGATAGCAAGAAACTTCCCTTTTCAAGGAGTGCAAGGAGACTAGTGCAAGGCGTGCACAGTTGTCCAAAAGAATTCAAGCCTTGCGTAAAGATTTTGTGCAAGTATTGCACAAATCCAAGGTTTGACTGAGTGTCGACAGGACTTTGTAAGAAGTCGAAGAAGCAACAAAAGGAGAACGCCAAGAGGGCGAGTGAAATTTCTCTTCGAGAAATCCTTCGGATATGAGTTATCAAAATCCTTGAAATGCAAGGAGTGCATGGGAATTCGAAGTCTTCACAAGACGAAGCACAGGAGGAATAACACTTTTCATAAGTGTTAACAATTTCCAAGAGTCGGACTCATTAGGGGAGAAAGGGGTCAAAACCTTTGAACACTTAGAAAGTATTCTAAGTCAGAGAAATCAGAATCTCCGGAGGAGGAGCGACGTTGGCCATTGGATCACAGTGCTAGGATCAATATCCTTCTGATTCAAGAAAAGGTACATGATATTTAACACTTCGTACACAGAGGAGAAAGAACCCACCAAGATTTGAGACTTGAAACTTCTTAAGTCTAGAGTTCTAGATTTCCGAAGTGAAATATTCGTCGTTCGATCATCAGAAGCAGACTAAGCTGTCATATCGTCCGAGGTGAATGTCCATCATTGTATCACCAAGGAGAATCTGAGCTCTAGGATATCATGAGTTTAGGAGGAATCAAGTTTGAAATCTGAGATTCCCGAAACGCAGAGTGCTGGAGAGACAAAGCAAAGCTAGACCGTTAGATCTAGAGGGATACATGTTAGTAGATCGAGAGATTCGAGAAATTTGTCATGGGATTTTCAGTTTGAGAACTGAGATTGCCGAACTCCGAAGGCCTGAAGTGAATCTAGAGCATCGGATCTGGAGGAGACGTGGAAAATATCTGAGAACTCTAGGTAAAGTCCCAAAGAGATCTATAGCCATCATATTCAGGGGAGATGTGGCATGAATCCATGCACTCCAGGAAAATACCCAAAGTAAACCTCAGTCATTGATCTGAGGTGGACACACGTCAGTGGATTATAGCTTTCAGACAAAGTCATTGGGGAAAGGGTAGAGTTTGATATTTGAAATCTCTGAAGTCTAGAACCTGGAGGACATCTCGACCATTGATTGAGAGAAGGGTCTCAGTACCATTGATCTGGGTTGAAAGGTCAAACACCCAAGGTAGAAGATGGACCGTTGATTGTGAGGATAGGTGCCTACATATCAGTTTCTCTGGAAGATTGGAGTATGGAATAAGGTGAGGTTTGAGGTTTCAAAACCCTAAAGTCCATAGAACCACAAATATGGTAGCCGTCGATTGAAGGGGACAAGTGTCAGTAGATCTTCCTCTCTGGAAGATTTCCCTGCAAAGGAAACCAAGGTTTGATATTCGAAAGTTTCGAAGTCTCGAATTTTGAATTGATCACAGCCGTCAATCGAAGAAAGGGAGATATGAACCTTTGATTCTAGAGGATAGATCTCGGTTGTCTGTTTGAAAGCACCGTCAAGATCATGAGATCGATGGTCATCTCACATTGCGGGGACAGAAGTTGTGTAGACTTTAAAAAGTCAAGGGTGGGCCGCAATCCATATCGTGGTTTCGCTAGGAGGACACGTGGAGGCTCGAGGAGAATTGCAGTCCGAAAAGTAGTTTGAATTCAAACCACTTATGTCCAAGCCCGCAATCATGTGTTCATCACCCAAGGTCACATTAGAGGAGGGTATGAGATAAAAGGTGCTAACACCTGATACTCTAAGATTTTCCCAGAGTGTGAAAGGGAAGGTCGCGGGTGTAGTGAAGCCTTCGCAAGAATTTGAGAGGGTCTCTGTCTAAAGTAGGACCAAATCAGCAAGGTTTTAGAGAGTTGTTTGAATTATGAATAGAATATCATAACTGGGAGGTTGCACAACCCCTAGGAGAGAAGGGGGTCTGCACCAAAAGGTGTTGCTATTCTTCCATAGTTCCAAACAAACTTGGTGGTAGTAACCTGAAAAACCCAAAAATCCTCTAATATTCTTCAATGTTTTAGGAATTGTCCAGTCCATCATGGCCTTAATATTGTTAGGGTCTACCTTGCACCACCATGAGATACAATATGACCCAAATGCTCTACCTCCTTCAGCCAAAAGAAACATTTGGATGGTTTCGAATATAGTTGTTTCTCCTTTAGTAATTGTAGCACCTTGTCAACATGTCGAACATGATCCTCCCAGGACTTTCTATAGATTAGTATATCATCAAAAAATACTAACATAAATTTTCGAAGGAAGGGCTTGAAAATGGAATTCATCAACCCTTGGAATGTGGAAGGTGCATTCGTAAGTCCAAAAGGCATGACAAAAAAATCATTATGGCCTTCATGATTTATGAATTTTTTTGGGGGATATCTGCTTCCTTCATTCTAATATGATGATACCCTGAACAGAGATCCAACTTTTGGAAGTAGATTGATCCATGTATTTCATTTAACAATTCATCAATGGCGGGAATGGGAAACTTATCTTTAATGGTTATCTTGTTGATCTCTCTATAATCTAAACACATATGCTATGAGCCCTCTTTCTTGAGTACCATTACCACTGGTGTAGAGTAAGAACTTTGGCTAGGTATAATAATTCCAGCCTCTAACATTTACTCAACCATATGCTAAATTTCACTCTTCTGGGCATAAGGGTATCTGTAAGGCCTGATGTTAGGGGCATGGATGATTTTAGGGGCTAAATTTCGCTCATGGGCTAATTTTCCATGGTTTTTACACAAACAAGATTCACTATTTTAAAAATTATTTGCCCAAATTCTATAGGATAAAATTATTTTACCTTAAAAATCGCCAAAAATTTATAAAAACTATATAAAATCCTTATAACTTTGAATATTTTTACAAAAATATCACCAAACATTTATAGGTGGCATATGAAGGATTAGTAAGATTCACCAAGGTTTCTACATTTTGAAACAAATTTCCATCCTTAAAATCATCCCTAGTTAGGGGGAACACTCCGAGAAATTAGGTGAATAGAATGATCATGATCATGAATGGGTGGAAGAACTTTGGGAATAAATTCAAATACTTTGGAATGCTTATCACTAATCCCTTGGAGATCTATGGGAATAGATGGCTTAGATGTTTAAACATCTAGTAATCATAGTTGTACAATTACACCCTGATGCCCCTTTTTCTATAATTTTATCATGCCATTAGATTTTATCACCTTACTAGGTTTCCTTGTGATACTCCTTAACTCAATTTCCTTTCCTTCAAATGAAAATTTCATGAAAATTAAAATCTATTGTTCTAAATGATTGTAATGATTGGACTCCTAGTACGACATCAACACCACCCATGGGTATAGAAATCATTGGACTATTCATTACATATTCCCCCATAGTAAGATTGATCTTATGGCATTTTACTAAGCAATTGATATTTCCTTCATTTGTAATCATTACTTGAAACTCTAACGTGAGATATATGCTATAGCACGAAAACCCCTCTACAGACTACACCAGGGTTCTAAAATGTAGGCAAAGCTAACCATCTAAAGTCTCCTACTTTTTATCAACTATCTCGACTTTACCCCACAATCATACATAAAAGACAAGGTATAGGGATCCGATAGGCATACCTTAAACTCTGCATCCGATGTCGATCCCTTTGGGCTTAGTTTTTCCCTGACTGCAAGTCTCCTCCCAAGGCTGACCTGCATTCACCAAAAGATAGACAAGAAACTACAAGCATGCATTTTACATATGGATTAGTGGGTTAGACATCATAAACAAGAAATGTAAAAAAATCATATAAGTTTAAGATGTCATTTGGCAGGACAAAAAAGTACTTCTTTATATTAATCTCACAAAAGTCATATACAATATGAGACCGACATTGCTCCTCAAACTCGGTCCTGGGATCCTCTTTACAATGCACCAACTGCTTCCACGTATCCTTCTCCTCTTAAGTTCTCTCTAGGGGAATGACAAGGGCTTGCAATGGAGAAAAAGGGAATTCTAGCTCAAACTCACAATGTGGTTGCCGAATATTGGGGCAAAGGGGGAATACAAAAATGAGCAGAGTTTCTATGCTCCCATGCTTCTCTCTACAATGGGACCCCAACCCCTTCGTTTATAGGCCAGAAGAGATAGTAATGGTTGGGGTGACTAGCTATGGGCAGTCAAACGGTTAAGTAACGGCCCAAAAACTAGTATCCTATGCAATTTTCCATTTTTCACAATATTCTGTGAGTGTACATGGGTTGTAGTGGGGAAGCAGGTGTGTGTACGCGGGCAATAGTGGTGCAGGGCACGTACACCTTCAAAGAAATGGTTTTTGAAGAGCTTGTTTAGTGATGGCTTGGCAAAGATAGCAAGTTAGATGGCCTGATGCCAGGTATGCATGTCTTGTGAAATTTAGGGTTATAACAGATGCCCCCTAATGTGTGAGGTCAGAAGAGAATTTGATGGCCGAAATACATTACAAATCTTCACCGATGTACAAAGCGAGTGAGCCCAGGAACCAGAGTTCAGGAGGTACCATTTGCAAAAAATAACAATTTGTCTCACCAAGGCGGTCTTACCCATGCTTGGGATGAAATAAAATCATGGATGTCAATCAAATACACTGCAGATCCATGTCATGCAACTATATAAAGTGTATCCGCAAGCAGTACACAATGGATCTACATCTCAAAATCAAAAGATATACATGTATGGTATCCATATTCAAGAATCCAATGATGCCTAATGGCTGGAGATGAGGTCTTCAGAGCTCAAGAAACAACTTCAAAATATTCAAAACTTGGGTAGGAGTGTAATATCAGTGTATAAATTCACTACCCAGAGGTCTTTGGCGGCTCTTCGAGAACATACAAGAGGATCTTGGCGATCAGTGCAGATAACTTCATTGATTTTGAACAAGGACTTGATTGGTATTTTGGGGTGGCCGGGCATGAGGACAAGAGACAAACTACAGAAGGGTTGACTCAAGTTTAGTAAGAACTCCCTTGGATGAAATCACGACAAAAGATGAGACTCAGGAAGCATGGAATTGACATAAGTTCACGATGTAGGAGGCAATGAGAACTCTCCATATTTTTGGAAGGGTAACCAGACAGAGGAGGAAATAACCCTTTTTAGTGAGAACAACTTCCTAAGGTCATATTGAATCCTAGGACTTGATGAACAAATGAAAGGATGTGCCTTGTCCAAGGGTGACTCATTGTGCTCTCAACAAAAATAAAATACTTTTTCCTTCCTCTTTTTGGGGTATATTTGATTTTTTTGTCTTTTTCAATAATCTTGGGAACCTTGAGAAAGAATAAATAATGCTACGTTACAAAGGAGGATCGAGTGTCGCAGACATACTAGTTCCAAGCACAAGGAACACATTGATGCTCAGAGAAAAGGGACATATGCAGGAAAAGGACACTCGGGAAAAATCCTCCATGGGTCAAGGTGTCAAGACACAAAGGCAAAGTGCTACAAGGATTGTGTATAAGGCATGCTTCAAATGGTTTAGTTGAGAGAAACATGGATCCAGAATTAGGCCAAAGACGCAGGAATGCAAATGCAATTAATAAGACACAATGATAATGTCCTTCGATGGATTTTTAACAAGCCTAGAGAAGGTAAGCTCGGTGGTTTTTCATGTTTAGAGAGTCTGAAAAAATGTAAAAGAAGACTCCACTGGGGTACATTTTTCAAAGTTAGTCTAGTCATCTTGAAAAAGGGATATACTAGCACGGAACAAAAGTCTATTCAAAATCAGTTTAACAAGTGTGACAAAGACAATATCACTCGGCAATATTTTCATATTTAAGGAGTTTGAAAAGAGCTTAACTATGGACTCCATAAGGGATGTTCTTTTGGACCAATTTAATGAGTGTGAATAAAAAAGGTCACTCAGCCATCTTTTCACTTTTAGGGAGTCTGAAAAGAGCTTAACTATGGACTCCGTGGGGGTTCCCTTTTCGTAGATTTAGTCCCTCAGGCTCGAAAAAGGGATAAAATTATACCTGAGAGTACTCTTCTAGAGAACTGAGGCTCCTAGAGTATACCTTTGTTCATACTTTTGACCATCTAGACTGAAAAAGGAGTAAACTACTGCTGGACAAACATGCCTTCAAATTACAGTTTAGCGAGCATGAACGGAAACAAGATCGATCGACAATCTTTTCATGTTTAGAGGGTCTGAAAAGGGCTTAAAAGAAGACCCGTTGTTTTTTGGAAGTCCCGAGGGTGACGTCAAGAGTAATAATGAATCATGCAAATGAGGCTCAAACTCGTAATTAGGAAAAACTAATAAGGACTCCCGAGCCTATAATCATTAGTGATGGCATGGAGATCAAAATGCAACCAGGATCTACCTAGGGCATCCATGTGAAGGTAAGATCTACCACTAAATTATGACACTTCTATAGAAGGAGTGAGGGTTCTGTGTCACAATTCGGTGGGATCAAACCTATGGCAAAGAGAAAAAGACAACAAGGTGCAACAAGTGGAGGTGGAATCCTACCTTATATGCACAAAGTTGGAAAAATGACTTTTTACCAAAATACCTTTAAAACTGACCCAAATCTTGAAAAAATTCCCAATACCCAAAGTAACATGTATCGTAACATCCCCCAAGAAACTCAAGAACCATACTGAATGATTTTCAATCTAGAAAAAATGACAAAATGGGGCAAAAAATTCTATAAATAGAAAGTTGGCAGCTCATTATCACCATTGTAAATTGAGAATTGACCAAAAGTCAAAAAACACCCCTTTTCTGAAATAATTGATTCCAGGAGCTTCAGTTGACGAGAATAACTTCCATTTGGACCAAGTAAGTACAGACTAACCTCTCTTGCATTTCCATCCTTCATTTTTGTATTTATTTTTGGTTTTTTGGGGGGCATTGACCTTTAAAAAGGTCAGCCCTGGGTGTACATAGGTTGTCCAAGCATAACCCGTGTGTACATGTGGCCAGAAGATAAATTTCCCATGTGCACATGCAACTATCCTCAAGACAATCTGCGTAAACCCTCAATTAAGTGAAAAAAAAAAAAAAACAAGAGTTAAATCTCCATCCACATGTCATTTTGCAGGATGTACGTGCATTGGAGAGAGAGGGAGCATGAGAACATTTATTTTTTGGTCTCCGAAGACCCTGCTGCTATTTTTGTTTTGTCACAATGCAGGTTGTTAAAGTTCTTTTAGTGTTTTTTTATGAGGGAACAACCCAAGTTGCTAAATGCATTGATAGATTACTGGCATCCTGACGTAGAGGCATTCATGCTCAAGGGGTAGTTGTTGACTCCAATGAGTGAAGATATTTACTTACTGACTAGTCTCGCGAGGAGAGGGGACACAGTCAACTTGTGTACTTTTTCCCCCAAGATGCACAACATCGTGGAGTTGATTGGACTCCATTCTGAGGCTCGTACTGAGAAAGTAGTTTCTCAGGTGCCTATACATAATATCAACAACCTATCACTCAAATTGATAGTTCTAATTATTGGTCGGATCACTAGATCCACAAATTTACATCAGGCTTCCCGGGCGCACATGCATTGTGCGATACAATGCTTAAATGCACAGATTTTTGACTGGAGTACCACCATGCTAGATTGCATGAAGAGACAACTAACAGAGTGTCGAACACAGGAGCATCGTAACTTTGGGTTTGGGACCATTTTGTGTTCCTTTTTCTTTGAGAGGGTACCCAGTCTCAGTTCTCGAGAGACTATGCAAGGGCACGGGGCCTCTCTCATAGCACTATGTAGATGAGCGGTGTTGTTGCTGCGGTAGGGGAAAGGGAGGACCATCTAGGCTTTCAATGACAAGTTTTTTGATTGGTGGTCACGGCAGATTCCAGCGATAGAGGACTACCCCTATGCCATGATCAAATTTTCTAGAGATCTTGGCATGCCTGTACCTCCCGGAGCAGAGCGAGGAGAGATGGGTAAGTTTTCTTTTCAAAGTTATTTAATTTTTATGTCTTTTTATATATATCATTTTTTTGTATACCAGAGTATGTGACACTCACGTATCATTTATGTAAATATGTGTGACTAGTGCGTCCAATAGACTTCTCAAGGACTAGGTGGCATCCTGGACTAGAGGCAGGACCAACTGGAGCCGCTGGACTAGCAGCAGCAGTAGGGGGGCCTCCAGCCAGAGAGGCTGGGAGAGTATTGAGATGGGTAGAGAAAAAACTTACTGCACGCACTTATACAGTCCCTATGGCAGAGATCAAGGATCTCCCACCATTGATGCAACTTCACATAGTTGGGGTGCCACGGACCTGGGTCCAACTCTTCTGGCATTTGGAAAACATCGTTGTTCACTAAGGCAGGTCCAACAGGCCCCACCCTTAGCTAGGCTAGAATACTTACGTGTCGAGAGAACTTTTTGTATATTTTTTAGGGCATAAGCCCCATGACTCTGACTGGACATATTTTTGAGGTGCTTGCGCCTGCCCATGTACTTTGATATTTTTTGATATATATGGATATTTTTCATCTTTTTATGTCTTATGGATTACATCTATTTTACAAATGTATTTACATGTGCGTGTGTGTGCTTTTTCTTACATGTGTGCAATATTCCAATCTAATACATGATTGTATAGAGTATCTATGATTTGATTCAATCTCCTAGGAACATGGATATACGTAATGTAAGCAAAGCTTCATTCTAGGAGACATACCCTAAGGAACCGTCGGTGTAGTGTAGGATCGTAAATGCGGTAAACCCCATGTAACTGAGACACAACTAGCTGAGCATCTAAGTAGACCTGGAGGTGAGAGATACCATGTGGAAAAGAGTTATGAAGCAACTCTAAGACTGTGTTGTATTTGGTGACATTGTTTGTGGTGTCACCTAAATAGATACCTACTGAAGATTGCAACTGGCCCTAAGGTGTGAAAATCACTCAAGCTGTGGAAGAAATCTTCCAAGTGTGTCGGATAGCACTATACAAAAACCCAACGAACACCTCTAATTCACTTGACATATGCCACAGTGAAAAATATGACATAAAAAATGACACGTCCATAAAACCAAAAAGACAAAATACTAAAAGGAAAATTTATAAGACTATACATATGTTACAAGAAGTCACCCAAGGAGACCCACCAATGAGTAATACTTCTTGAGGTAGAGCCCATTTCTAGGCTCCGCCAAATCATTTCCCTTAAAGTCCACTAGATGATAAGCACCCTTCTTTAGAACCTCCTTCATGATGAAAGGTTCGAACCACATGGGTTTGAACTTGCCTGCCCCTAGGGGGTCCTTATCTTGGTCATAGACTATGACAAGGTCGCCTTAAGAGAAAATACGAGGATGGACCAACCGATCATACTGACACTTGAATTTTTGTTTATGAGCCTTGTTAGCCAAGACTGCATCTCGACACTTCTCATCGAGTTGCTCAAGATATAATAAATGTTCTTCAAGCGGTGAAGTGTCTGGTAATAACTGTACTGCCAACTTTAGAGAGGGGATCTGACACTCTATAGGCAAGACTGCTTCCAGCCCATAAAGGAGTTGAAAAGGTGAGAAACGGGTTGCAGTCTTAACAAACATTTAGTAGGCCCATAATGTTGAGTACAACATCAAATGCCAATTTGACCTGGCTGAATTGATCGTTCACTATAAAATAGTCTTGAGGAATTTATTCACAGCTTCCACCTAACCATTCTCTTTTGGGTAGTAGGGTGATGAATGTTCTTGCCTCAACCCAAGCTTTGATGTTAACTTGGACATCATTTTGTTCTAAAAGTGAATGCCATGATCAGTGACAATCTTTCTCGAGATGCTGAACCTTGCTATTATCTGGTTAAACAAAAAGAGAGTTGCGTTCTCGCCATCATCTTTAAACGTTGGCATAGCTTCAACCCACTTCATGAAGTAGTCTACTACTACGATGATATAATGGTGCCCCCTTGAGGAAGGAGGTTTTTATGTAGCGTAATCAATCCCCCACTTGGTGAAGGGAGAAACTGTGATGATGGGAAACATGGGAGCAGGGTGTGCGCTCATCTTCTGAGAGAATATCTGAGACGGGTGGCACTTCTTGACTGATTCAACATAATCTTTGATTAATGTCGGCCAAAAGTAACCAGCTCGTAGAATCTTTTGGGTTGTTGCCAACCTAGAAAAATGACCGCCACATGCTCCAATGTGGCAATCGTTAAGCATGATTTTTGCTTCTTCATGGGTGAGACATCGACGAAGGATACAATCTACACCTCGATGATATAGAGTGTTCTTGAGTATGAGATAGTTTTTGGCCTGATGGCGTATACGGTGATGCTCATCATGAGAAGCATAGGTAGGGCACTTCAAAGTTTGGATATAGACTAGTATATCTCCGTACCATGGGTTCGAAGATGTGATAAAAAAAATGTCTCCTTTGATAGGTGACTCCTCAAGTATAACATTTCCTTATTCGATTGAAAGTTCCGAGTTGAGTTCTACAAAGACCAATGACTTTTTGGATTTCTCCGAGACAAAATCCAAGTCGAATTCCTGGAGGATAACTATCCATCTACTGATCTTTCCATCGATCACACATCGTGTCAACACATATTGAAACGGATTCACAATGGCAATGACGGTGGTCTTGTGAAACAAGATGTAATGATGGAACCATTGGACAGCATGAACTGCTGCCAACGCAAGTTTTTCAATGTGGGAATAATTGAGTTTTGGTCCAACAAAGCCCCGACTCAGGTAATAAATCACATATTCTGAGAGAAAATCATCCTCCTGAACCAATACCATACTGATGGTCGACTCCGTAGAGGCCAAGTACAATAAGAAATATTTATTATAATTGGGTGGCCGAAGAAGAGGGGTAGATGTGAGGGTGCATTTCAACACTTTGCAAGAGCACTGCGTGACTTCATCCCAATGAAAATGAACATCCTTCTTCAGTAAACGCATAAAACCCTTTGTGATCTCGACATAGTCCACGATGAAACATCATAAAAATTTTTCCTTTCCCTCTAGACTCTGAAGATGAGGGATTGTGCACGGGGGAGGCAATTGAACTACCACCTCAACCTTTAGAGGATCAACCATGATCCTTATTGTTGAAACTATGAAACCTAACAGATGACCCAATGTTATGAAAAAGATGCATTTGTTTGGATTAGAGTGGATCCGGTAGTAGCGACATCGCTCAAGGATAAGTCGGAGGTGTGCGGGATGATCAACTCTCTTGTGAGATCATGATGCTAAATCATCGAGATAAGCCTCAACTATATGTTTGAAGTCATGGAAAGAAAAAGACATGGCTCACTGAAACATAGCTCCAACATTTTTCAGACCAAAAGGCATCTTCCGATAAGAGAATGTACCCCACAGATAGATCAAAGCAGTTTTGTGTTGGTCTTCGGGCTTGATCTGTATCTGATTATATCCCGAAAAACCATCCATGAAAGAAAAGGCCTTGCAACCTGTGCATTCATTGACTATCTGGTCAATAAATGGTGTGGGGAAATTATCCTTTGGATAGGCCTTTTTCAAATCATGTAAGTACATACATACGTGAATTTTACCCTATTTTTTATTGACTGGAATAGGATTTGACACTCATTGAGTCAACTGGACAGGGTAGATGAAACCAACTTGGAGTAGTTTCTCTACTTCAGCCTTAATAGTTGTTGATTTCCTAGGATTGACTGGAAGAAGCTTCTGCCAGACTGGATTAGCATCAGGATATGTCATGATTTCATGTTCGATGATTCTTGGATCTATGCCTAGAATTTCCTCGTAAGACCAGGCAAACACGTTGCGGAAATCTTTAAATAAATCTGTGTAGATTTGAATCACTTCGGGGGAGCAGTCTGCTTCAACGAAGATATTCTCCATGACGCTAGGGATTCTGGAGATATCGATACACATCTTTTGAGCAATGGTTTCCATATTTCCTTCAGCATAAACAACGTTTGTAGCCAAAGAATTGATAGGACAAGCCTTATCTCTAGTCATAGTAAGAGTGAATTCACCTACTTCAATTATTCTTAACTTTGGGAGGAAGTAAGATCTATGATGAATATCATCCCAGGGTTTGTCCGGACTAGTCATTGCCTCAATAATCACCTCGTCTAAGGGAAATACTAAGTCTAAAGAATCAATATCAGTGAGGGAACCTTGAGCCCATGTAGGCTTGAAAACCAGATCCAACTTCTGTGCGGAAGTCGGACTAGGGTCAACGGAAGCTTGCTGAACTATAGAGTACGCAACTTATTCTGTAGAAAAAGGCATGGCCATGCCATGGTGCCCTTTCCCTTCCATCGTGGCTAATGGCGAAGGAAGATTCCATGGATCATTAAAGTAAGTCATGAAAAATGACGAGATTTGAAATATTTCAGCCCTAGGCTGGTCGGGGACAGCCGATATGCAATGGACATTGTCGGTCGGAGGTGGGTAATCAAAGGTACCCATCAAAGGTGGGCACAAACCAAACCCTACGTTGACGATGCCGGGTTGAGGGTTATCAATCATCGGGACTGTGGATACCCCCGATGAAGGATCAGGATGGGAGAAAGATAACTGATCAATGGACACGATCCGACCTTCATGTGGAAACAACAAGACCTGGAAAACTGTCACGACCACTTCTTCCATAGAGTAAGTCCAACGCCTTCCTAACAAGATATTGTAGTCGAGAGACACCTCAACCACTTAAAACTTGATGCACATGGTCTTCCCCCCTAACTGCACGGGGAAAGAGGGGATGATTCCATGTGGTCAAAATGAACGACTGTTGAAAGTGGTAAGAAGAGTAGGTGACATAGACAAAACGGGTTGTCCAATGGCCTTCCAACATGCCAAAGACATCATGCATGTCGAGGTGCCCTCATCAACCACCATGTGAAATATCTTTCGAGTATAATTTTTCATGGTGTAAGCCACTACTATCTAAAATGCCATGTGGTAAGGAAGATGAGGCTTCAATTCGGTCGTATCAAGCATGATCGTTCCTGGATTACAAGTTTTAGTAGATCCTAAGGTAGCTAACAGAGTGTTTCTCTGGGAAGGGAAACTCTGTAGGACTTCCAAATAAGACATTGCACAAGGGGTTTGTGACAAATCCTCCACCACATAGTAGTTCTGGGTGGCCCTTGTGTTTGGGTTGTGGGAATCTTTCTTGAACACTCCTTTAGGGATGCATGTCATTGTTTCTCCCAATGTCTTCTCAATCTCAAGAGGAAGATGTGGGTTTTCGGCTTCTTTACCCTTCTCAGAGGTGTTTGGCATTCCATAGTCGAATGTCCTGGTCATTATGTCAATGCTACCTTTCATCATATACACATTCGTGGATGCAAGATTACTCAAAGATAGAGGGGGTCCCTGACTGCCCCCTTCCGCGCTCAAAGTGGCTTGAGTCAGATTTTGCCCATGTGGAAATGGGCTCGTTAACACAGCAGGTTGCTGCTATGCCAATAACGTCTAGGCCTCTGCAAGCTGAGGGCACTGGTGAGTTAGATGGTCTTCCTTGCAAAGATTACATGGATACTTTGACTTATTTTCAATGTTTCCCCCGCCAACATTATCGGTAGGTTTCTTATCCCCCTTACCCTTCTTTCATTATTTCTTATTTTTGTCAGGTTGTTGGGTGGCCTTCGGGTTTGTCGATTGCACACTGTGTACATCTGACTTTTGGGTAGGGGGAACAACTAAACCTATGGTTTGGCTGGCTGTTGTCTGCTGTATCAAAAAATTTTGAAATTGATTTTACAATTGATCATCGGGCTTCGTTTGCGCTGAACCAACAATACAATCGACATGTGTCCCAGACCTCTATCTAGTCTTGCCAAGTATCGACCTTGGTGCATCTGGAAAAAATTTGTAAAGTAAATGAGACTGAGAGTAAATCAACTCTAGTTGTTGAGCTTTCATTATCGCATTTTCTTCTAAAAATATCCCTGAGGTTGCGACCTATTTAGACAACTGAGGTACCAAATACTTAAGGAACCACTCAAGAAGGAATGTTGGTGGGACTGGAACTTTTATCAAAATATTTCAGTGTCTCCATTCTGGGATGTGATTTGAGATATGGTCCTCTTTTTTCTACTCATGGTTGGCCAACAATTCGGTACCGATTTCGTATCTCATAGGTAATTGGAAATGGTTTAAGAAATCCATTACCAATTCACCAAAGGAAGAGTATATTGAGTGGTCGAGCTCGGTGTACCATTTTGCATAACTCACGATGAGAGTGCATTGAAATAGACACAACTGGATGGAATCATCTCTCAATGAGTTGGATGAGCACCATATATGGAAGGCAGTCACGTGATCGCTTGGATATTCGTTAGGCTTGGCCTTGAACTTTGGGATGTCTGAAGGAAACTTGGTTGGCATAGGAGGCCAATGCGGATCGTGACAGATGGGGTTGTTTAATAACCTTATCAAGTATGGAAAGTATAGAGTTTCCAGAAATGGTAATTTGGGTTGTTGATTATAACCATGGAAAAAGGATCCTATAGTTTGGTTGGCACCAGATTGCCAGGAAAAGTTAGGTTGTTGGCCAGGGTTCTGGTAATAACCATGGTCATGACCAACGTATGGATTCTGCGCTTGTTGAGACATCATCAGCTGATTCCCATAGTAGGATGTAAAGGGTTGGGCTTGCATTGCATTCCAAGGATTTTGGGAAGGGTTTCCCCTTGGTGATCCGACGAGCATAGGTGTTAAGCCTTGCCCGGGGTTCCATTGGATATGGAAGGGGTTGCCCCCGGTCATCATCCCTGACAAGGGAACTGATCCCTGCCATCGATTTCAAATTCCTTGTGAGGAAAGAATTCCTAAGTTTGCCCCCTGTGCAGGAATAGTACCTTGTACAAGATTTTGTTGTCCATAACCGGGGTTGCCCCCGGTCGAGACGACAGCTGACGAGAAATCATTGTTACCAAACGTGATGAACAAAGAGAACGGTATTGAACCTACTTGCATTCTATAAGAAGGTAGTCCTTGACTCCCTGCTCCAAATGAATTGTAGTTTATGTTCGACCTGACGGAATGCTAGTGAGCAACACCGAGCGAAGGGGATGAAGGAGGTATATGACCCCCTCTGTAAGGGAAAGCGTTATAGGGAGTTGAAGTTCCCCCCATAGATCCTTATAGAGGAGTGTTGGAGCTCCCTACCCTGAGACCTAAATTCTCTAGAGTGGAGTAGAAAAGTATAGTGCTCGTACCGAAGCTAGGCATTAGGTATGAGAATGGAGGGCCTGTCGCACTCTGGGTGAAAGGAGTAGTGATCGCCACCATAGACGGAATCAGACCATTACCCATTGTAGAGGCAGTCAATACCATAGTGGCCTAGACTGGCGAAAGTTGGTTAGGAGGTGGAACACCCCCTGTAGTGACATTCGTCGAGAAAATATGAGTATTCCCTAAATAAGTAGTAACATTTGTTTCCATCACTTCTTATGACACTACCTGACGCTCGTAAGGTCAAACCTATACGACAATGGGCATCGATAGATCAATGATTGGAGGGTTATACAGACCACGAGCTTCCACTCCGAGGTAAAAAAATGTTTGGTTCCTCCATAATCAAATGTTCTCCTCTTGGAGATGAGTCAAGCATAGTTTCCTGTAACCTGGTCACCTCAAAAGACCCTTGCTGGTCTAGTTTTCTCCTTAGAGGTGGTGGGGGTGGCTCGAGATCAACCGACGACAGGCCCAAAATCCTTCACGACTGACGGAGTGCTTGATCCTCCACTATGTGAGAATATTAATGAAACACTAGGGATTTCTATAATTGTTTCAAAACCATCACACGCTAGAAAAATGTTCCTATGAGATAAGACAAGCAGATCACTAGCTATTTGGAAGAATAGTTACAACAACCAACACTAGAGCAACTTACCGGTGCAAGTGAAACTCGAATATGGAAGCACTATCCAGGTATAATCTACAAAGCGTGGCCTAATGTATTCCCTAGGTACCACGGTGTACCCCCACAATCACTTGTGTAAGTCACTAAGATAAAGGCAACTACGTTTCCAACGCGCGAATAGTCACTAGACGGGTACAGTCAATAGTTGGGTGGACCGCAATGAGTAGGGTATCAAGCCCG
The DNA here is from genome assembly GCA_032191745.1 of Picea mariana. Taxonomy (NCBI): domain Eukaryota; kingdom Viridiplantae; phylum Streptophyta; class Pinopsida; order Pinales; family Pinaceae; genus Picea; species Picea mariana. Next base: position 156,196 of record JASDQU010103952.1, read on the forward strand.
AAACCTATCAAGGGTATCAAAATAAAGTGTTATGAAAGACAACTGAGGACCTCAAACGGATTCGAGACCCATGAAGCTCCGTGGCAAATGCGATCAACGACATCCCAAGATAATCCATCTATATTTGTTCCCCACTATGCTTGGTCTAGCTTTGGAGGGGTTATCTCCACTACCTTTCCACACGTGACCTCATGTTTAGTCCCTGTGTTAGAGGGGGGTCCTGGATAACTTTCACTATTACTGGACTTTCAAGCACTCCCTAGCATAGCCTCTTGTGTTTTTTTTTGTAGCCTTGAAGAGTTTCCTCTTCAATCCTAAATCAAGGCTCTAGCCTAGACTAAATTGATGGACCCTACGAACACAAAGTCTAGTAACTTTTAATTAAGAATTAATTTTAGTGGTTGTCTTAAGTCAAAAGGAATGGAAATGAAACCAGTGATGTTCTCAAGAAACGAAAGAGAAGAGCATAAGATGAAACTAAAAACAAACTACTTCTTTCTTCATAAATAAATATTTGCCAATTTAAACTCTTTAACCAAACTTTTCATAACTACTTCTCTCAGATCCTTGAAAAGAAAAAATCAAAACAATATTTCACTCAACTACGAACTACTTAATGTCCTAAGTATTCAAGTAAAGAACTTAGGAAAACTTTCTTTTTCCTTGGTAAATGAAACAACTAACCTAAACTACTTTACCAAACAAAGAAATGAAATATTTTTTTTTATTGTTTTATGCTTTAAAACAAGAATTTGAAAATGAAATCTTTTCGTTTATTCTAAAGAAAAAAGGGGAAAATGATGACAAGACAGGACCAAGAAATGAATTTAGGCCCAAATGCAGATCACAGGGAGTCACTGAGAATACCAAACAGGAAGATCAAAGCAGACTCACAAAATTGTCTAAAAACCATATCAAAGAAAACACAAGAAACCTTTTGATAAAAAGAAAGCTATGCTGAAGTAAAACCTAAGCCACAGAATGCTATAACAGAGACTAGGACTAGATCAAGAAAACCCTTGAGAAGTGTTACTTCTGACATGGAAGAGGATGACTGCCTCTCTTTAAAAACAAAAAATTCTGAACACAAGCACTCTACTGACACTTCAACAACTAGTGTATGTACATGGTTTATCCAAGGGTAGGGTGTGTATGCACGTGTGCAGGCCCCCTACAGGCCGCGTATAGCTCTGTAACTCCTCAAAAAACTGAAAACCAATAGTCCAGCATAGGAAGGGAGTACTGGTATGGAAGACCAGAATCCCTTAAAGACACAGAACCTTACAGAAACTCAGAAAATAGTGAATAAACTGACTCAAAGCACCCAAAAAGAAATATCCCAAAGACCTTAGAGGCATCCCTAGTATGGTCATCAATTCTGCTGTAGTGAGAAAACCCTCTACAGACTACACCAGGGTTCTGAAATGTAGGAAGAACTAACCGTCTAAAGTCTCCTACTTTTTATCAACTATCCCGACTTTACCACACAATAATAAATAAAAGACAAGGTATAGGGATCCTGTAGGCATACCTTAAACTACGTGTCCAGTGTCGATCCCTTTGTGCTTAGTTGTTTCCTGACTGCAAGTCTCCTCCCAAGGCTGACCTGCATTCACCAAAATACAAACAAGAAACTACAAGCATGCATTCTACATATGGATTAGTAGGTTAGACATCATAAATAAGAAATGTAAACAAATCATATCAGTTTAAGAAGTCATTTGGTGGGATGGAAAAAGTACTTCTTTATATTAATCTCACAAAAGTCACTTACAATATGAGACCGACACTACTCCTCGAACTTAGTCTTGGGCTCCTCTTTACAATGCAGCAACTTCTTCCATGTCTCCTTCTCCTCTTAAGTTCTCTCTAGGGGAATTCTGGCTCAAACTCACAATGTGGTTGCTAAATATTGGGGCAAAGGGGGAATGCAAAAATGGGCAGAGTTTATATGCTCTCATTCTTCTCTCTGCAATGGGATCCCAACCCCTTCTTTTATAGGCCAGAAGAGATAGTAACGGTTGGGGTGACTTCCTATGGGTAGTCAAATGGTTAAGTAACGACCCAGAAACCAGTATCCTATGCAATTTTTTTATTTTTCATGATATTTTGTGAGTGTACGCGGGCTGTAGTGGGGAAGCATGTGTGTTTACGAGGGCAGTAGTGGTGCAGGGCATGTACACCTTCAAAGAAATGGTTTTTTGAAGAGCTTGTTTAGTGATGGCTTGGAAAAGATAGCAAGTTAGATGGCTCGATGCCAGGTATGTATGTATGGTGCAATTTAGGGTTATAACAATATATAAAGAAATTGAGAGATTTGGATAATTTATAGTGAATTAAATTATGAGTACTACCAGAATCAATTAGGATTATTACCTTTTTCTTTTTGATATATCCTTCAATCTTTAGGGTTTGAGGAGTGCTAATTCCAACCAATGCATTACATAATATGGTGGGATTCAACTCTTCAAAATATATCTCTTCTATGTTTTCATCTTGACATGGTTCTTGTTCTTGTTCTTGTTCTTATTCCTCTTCACAATCTATGTAGAATAATTTCTTCTCACCACACTTATGTCCCTTACTGTACTTGTTGTCACAATTAAAGCATAAATTCTTTTCTTTTCTTTCCTCCAATTGTTGAGGTTTCAACCTTGCAGGTTGAGGTAGTTTAGAAGAAGGAACATTATTCTATTGTTAGATGTTAGGAGTGGTCATTCTAGTATCCATAGCCATATTTTTACCTTCAACATTTCTCGCCACCCTGAACACATTCTCCAATTATTTGGGTTCCCAAAGGAGAACTTCATATTTAATGTTATCCTTTAAAGTTCATATGAATACATCAATCATGTGCTCATCTGGAATATTCGTTACCTTTATATTCAATATTCACTACAACAAAATAGGACATTAGCGCCTAGCTTAGCATCGTATTTTAGTGCATTTGAGGACATGAATTGGGTCAATGGGATGACACAACACTCGGTGCTAAACGACATGTTTACTTGGGTGCTAGATTTAATGCCTAGTTTAGAGCTCAATTTATCTCCCTCTTTAGTGCCAGGTTTTTCTCCCTCTTTAGCACCTTGTTTTGATCCCTTTTTAGTGCCCCGTTTAGATCCCTATTTAGTGCCTAGTTTTGTTCTTGATTTAGCGCCTAGTTTAGCGCCTAAACTGAGATATATCTCCCAAAATAACACCCAAAATAACTCTTTTTTTAGCTCCTAGTTTAGTGCCTAGTTTATCTCTAGGTGTGGCACCCAATTTAGCTCCTGATTTAGCTCTTGGTTTAGTGCCTAGTTTAGCTCCAGGTGTAGCTCCTAGTTCAACTCCTAGTTTAGCACCTAGTTTAGCTCCTAGTTCAGTGCGTAGTTTAGCTCCATGTGTGGCACCTAATTTAGCTTCTAGTTTAGCTCCTACTTTAACGCCTAGTTTACCTCCAGATGTGGCTCCTAAATTATCTCATGTCTTATCTCCTGGGTTAGCTCCTAGTTTAGCTCCTAGTTTAGCTCCTGGCTTAGCTCCTAGTTTAGCTCCTGGTTTCTCTTGGTTTAGCGCCTAGTTTAGCTCCTGGTTTAACGCCCGGTTTAGCTCATGGTTTAGTGCCTATTTTATCTCCCAATCATGCTTCCTATTTTTCTTCTAGTGTAGCATCGAAAATAGCTTCTAGTTTGGCTTCCAAATTAACACCAAGATTTGCTTCCATTATTGCATCTTTTTTTGCTTCCAGAATTGCTTCCTTGTTAGCTCCATGGTTTTCTTCCTTTTAGTTCCAAGGTTTGATTCCTTTTTAGCATATCGTTTTTCTTCTTTTTTAGGTCAAGGGTTTGCTTCCTTTTAGTGTTGTGATTTGCTTCTTAATTAGCATCCAGTTTTGCTTCTTGTTAAGAAACCAATTTAGCTTCCTACTTGAAATAGCTCCAAGTATGGCTTCAAATTTAATGTCGAGTTTTACTTCCATTTTAACAACTCATGTTGTGTCCTTTTAGCTTCCATTTAGTAATTTAAATTTTTTTATTTCAATTAATTAGTTAAATATATTATGCTTCTTAAAAAACTCGTATTATTATGGAGTAAGTCATATTGCATTTGAAGTATTTTATATGATAGCTTTTATAAAGAATTTTTAGGGAACTAGATATCCAAACAAACTAACAACATCATTATGCTTATTAAATCTCCATCTAAATAAAATCTACAACATACAATATATATATAATAGCAAGATAATGATTATAACATGATCATCATGTATATTTAAAATAGTCAAATATATCAATATTAGATAAGTATCATGTCAAACAACTTATATCTTTAATACTGATAAGATCATCATCATATATAACTACAACAAGTGAAATTCAAATATGACAGTAGATCAATAACATGTCARAATGATACATGGCCAACAATCAACGTAAGTTAAGATGATATAAGTCAAAATGATAAAACTCAATAATATGGTATTGCAGGTGAAAATGATACATATGATAGTAAACATGAAAATAGGCATCATAACGATATATTAACAATGATCAATGATGGAGTCTATATGTTCAATGTCACTGGCTACTACCAACAACCAGGTCATCATCATTCATCTCCTGTGTTTGTATCAAACCTATTATAATTTTCCTACTACTAGCTACTACTACAGTGTATTCTTCATCTGCCTCATCCTCATCATCTTTCATGTCTGTATTAGACCCATTATAATCTGGATCTATATCATGAGGATCAATTGGATCTTTTGGAAGACCCGTGTTCTGCAAAAAAGAACATTTAAAATGAAAAGTTATTATTTATTTCATGCAATATGTAATTTTTTTTTTTATATTTCTAATATTACAACATATGAAACAAAACCATAATAATATTACATCATATCAAAGTTCACATACCATAATAAAATTTCAAAAAAGTTACAAATAAGAAGTCATTCCAATGTTGTAAAACATGCAACAATTCCAATAAATGTTAGTAAAGATTGTAAAAAAATGTGTTCTACATTTTAACTATCAATTGTAAATTCTATTACATAACTGTAAGTGGAAACCCTCTCCATTTTGTGTTATATATGATTATGTTTTCCTATAAAAATACTTTGAGAGTTAATTGGTCTATATGTCTTCTTATCTTATATTTCACAAATGAATATTTTTCTAGGACATTTTGGCCCATTGTAATATTCCATATGCCCCTCCATAGAATGCCTTGCAATGCCTAGCCTTGTATTTCCATACCATGCCATACTTTTCCATGCCATGCCATTCCATGGCTTGCCTTTTCATGCCTTTCCTTTCCATGTGTTTCCATTCCATGCCATGCCTTTCCATGCCATGCCATGACATGCCTTTCCATTCCATGACTTGCTATCATATGATATGCCTTTCCATGCCATGCCCCTCCATACCATTCCTTTCAATGCCATGCCTTTCATTAACTTTCCATGACTTGTCTTTCCATACCATGCTTTTCCATATCATACTTTACCTTGTCATGTTATGTCATGCCTTGCCTTTGCATTCCTTGCAGGTAGAGAACCCCTCACTCCTAGGTGCCATGCCTTGTGAGAGGATGGACAATGTGGTCACCTTTTCCATGCCTAAACAAGCTTGCAACATCTCATAGAACTCAAGAATGTTGCTCTTTTAGGTTTTTATGCCCTAGGGAGGAATTGGCCAAGAGTCCCCGAAATGGTTTGTGATACGACTTGCAACTGGGCATAAAATGAAAACCGAGACTCATATTGAGGAATCGTCATCTCCGTTGGATTCCTCGCATAGGATTTTAGCTAGAGCACACTCACTCCCAGGTTCCATGCCTCAGAAGTTTCTTTACTAATTGATTTCGAGAAATAGGGTTTTTCTCAGTTTGAAGCAATGAAACATTTCGATTTAGGGGTCCAATTTATGAAACCATGCCTCAAGAGAGGATGGATAATGTGGTCACCTAGTTCATGCCTACAAAAGCTTGCAACATCTCACGGAACTCAAAAATGTTTCTCTGTTAGTGTTTTATTCCCCAAGGAGGAATTGGCCAAGAGTCCTCGAAATGGTTTTCGATGCAACTTGCAATTGGTCATATAATGAAAACCCAGACTCGGACATGATTTCAGCTAGAGCACCCCTCACTCCTGAGTCCCATGCTTTGGAAGTTTTTTTCTTCACTAATTTGGAGTACTAGGGTTTTGCGCAGTAAGAAGCAATGCAACATTTGGATTTAGGGGTCTAATTTATGAAACCATGCCTTGGAAGAGGATGGAAAATGTGGTCACCTAGTCCATGCCTAAACAAGGTTGCATCATCTCACAAAAATTAAAAATGCTTCTTCGTTAGGCTTTTATGCCTTGAGGAGGAATTGGCTAAGAGTCCCTGAAATGGTTTGCGATGCAACCTACATCTGGGCATAAAATGAAAATCGAGACTTGGATTGAGGAATCGTCGACTCCGATGGATTACTGGGATATGATTTCATCTAGAGCACCCCTCACTCCCAGGTTCCATGCCTCTAAAGTTTCTTTACTCATTGATTTCAAGAACTAGTGTTTTGCTTAGTTTAAAGAAATGCAACATTTGGATTAAGGGGTCCAATTTATGAAACCATGCCTCGGGAGCGGATGGAAAATATGGTCATGTAGTCCATGCCTAAAAAAGATTTCATCATCTCACAAAACTCAAAAATGCTGCTCCATTAGGTTTTTATGCCATGAGGAGGAATTGACCAAGAATCCCCGAAAGGGTTTGGGATGCGACTTGAAAATGAGCATATAATGAAAAAAAAGACTCAAATTGAGGAATCATCATCTCTGTTGGATTCCTGGCATAGGATTTTAGCTAGATCACCCCTCACTCCTGGGTCAAATCCCTCGGAACTTGTTTTTTTCTTCGATTTTGAGAACTAGGGTTTTGCTCAATAAGAAGCAATGCAACATTTGGATTTAGGGGTCCAATTTATGAAAACATGCCTTGGGAGTGGATGGACAATGTGGTCACATATTCCATTCCTAAAAAATATTGCAACATCTCATAGAACTCAAAAATGTTGCCCCGTTAGGCTTTTATGCCCTGAGGAGGAATTGGCAAAGAGTCCCCAAAATGGTTTGGGATGCGACTTGCAACTGGGCATATAATGAAAATCGAGACTCTGATTGAGGAACTGTTGTCTCCGTTGGATTCTTGGCATAGGATTTTAGCTGAATCACCTCTCACTCCTGGGTCCAATCCCTCAGAAGTTGTTTTTTCCATCGATTACGAGAACTAGTGTTTTTCTCAGTTTTAAGAAATGTAACATTTGGATTTAGGGGGTCTAATTTATAAAACCATTCCTTGGGAGAGGATGGACAATGTGGTCACCTTTTCCATGCCTAAAAAAGCTGACGGTATCTCACAGAACTAAAAAATGCTGCTCCGTTAGGCTTTTATGCCCTGAGAAGGAATTCGCCAAGAGTTCACAAAATGGTTTGGGATGCGACTTGCAACTGGGCATAAAATGAAAAATGAGTCTTGAATTGAGGAACCATAGTCTCCGATGGATTACTGGGATAGGATTTCAGCTAGAGCACCCCTCACTCCCAGGTGCCATGCCTCAAAAGTTGTTTTACTCATTGATTTCAAGAACTAGTGTTTTGCTCAGTTTGAAGCAATGCAACATTTGGATTAAGGGGTCCAATTTATGAAACTGTGCCTTGGGACCAGATGAAAAATTTGGTCACCTATTCCATGCCTAAACAATCTTGTACCATCTCACAGAACTCAAAAAATTTGCTTCATTAGGATTTTATGCCCTAAGGAGGAATTGGACAAGAGTCCCTGAAATGGTTTGCGATGTGACTTGAAACTGAGCATATAATGAAAACCAAGACTCATATTGAGAAACCTTCATCTCTGTTGGATTCTTGGGATAGGATTTCAGCTAGAGCATGCCCCACTCCTAGATCCAATCCCTCGAAAGTTGTTTTTTTCATTGATTTTGAGAACTAGGGTTTTGCTCAATAAGAAGTAATGCAACATTTGGATTTAGGGGTCCAATTTATGAAACCATGCCTTGGGAGAGGATGGAAAATGTGGTCACATATTTCGTTCTTAAAAAATCTTGCATCATCTCACAGAACTTAAAAATGCTTCTCTTTTAGGTTTTTATGCCCCAAGGAGGAATTGGCCAGGAGTCCCTGAAATGGTTTGGGATGAAACTTGAAACTGGGCATAAAATGAAAATCGAGACTCGGATTGAGGAACCATCGAATCTGATGGATTACTGGGATAGGATTTCAGCTATAGAACCCCTCACTCCTGGGTTCCATGCCTCATAAGTTTCTTTACTCATTCATTTTGAGAACTAGTGTTTTGATTAGTTTAAAGCAATTCAACATTTGGATTAAAGGGTCCAATTTATGAAACCATCCTTTGGGAGTGGATGAATAATGAGAACATGTGACATATCACATGTTTGGTGACATGACATAGTACCAAATTATTTGGATGACATAATTATTTTTCTCACCATAGGTGTTGTTCCACAAGGGTACTTGACAACATAAAAGAAACAATTGGTTTTTCGTGTGACCAACTATTAGATAAATAGGTCATTTGTACAAGCTCATGGTATATGACATCCTTTGATGTTGCATCATGGATCATAAATTACTTATAATTTTATGGGAGATCCATCATGAAATACTTATAATATGCTCAATATTGCGACATCTATTAAGGAACTAAGAAACTATCTTGCAGGTATGAAATGTTGTTACACCTGGGTAGTTGTTAGGACTCAGAAATGTCACATTTTCATTCACCTTTCCCTTCACTATTCCTTACATTTCATCGTCCCATTAACCTTCCATCATATCATTTTCATAAATACATTTGGGTTTCACATTATTATTTTCCATTTTATTCATTTTAGTATTTTAAGTGAATTTGTGATTAAATATTAGAAAATTAACATATTTTCATTATACCTGTTGGGTTGCGAAAAAGGTATAAATATCTTCCTTTTTCCCACAGTTCATGATATGATTTTGATTGATTCTTTAGATAGTTAGGAATAAATAGGAAAGAACATGATTAATATGTCCCTTAGGATTGTTATTGAAGTTTTATTAAATAGATTCTAAATTACGATTGGAATGGTTTGATTTTGTTGCAGAATTGGATAAATAACTATCAAAGATAACTAAAGAGATCTTGGCTATGCACAAGCTATTGGAGGTTGAAGACTTTTTAGGTGTAAAGCAGTTTTGAAGATAATGCATTTTCTATATTGTAACTTTATAATAGTAAAGAAATCCTGAGGATATTTCGATCCTTAGGATAGCTTGATTTACCTAGACTATTGTAATATATAAGAGGGTAATAGAACCAAAAAGAAAAAAACCCACATTCAAATATTTAGATTCAGAATTGCTCTGCGCAAGCAATTTTTGTAAATGTTTTACCAGCCATGGAATCAATGAAAGTTTTGAGTGTTTCTATCATTTATGTGCTCTGAGTTTCTCATAGAAGTACTTTTGAATACCAAGGGCCCAGTCTGAAGGAGCTACTGTCTCGTTCTGTAATTGTATCAGTTCGAAGTTTGGTTTATATTTTGTGATTCAGATCTCTTTTACAATAGCCAAGGATAAATGCATAAGTGTGTTAATGATTTTATTATTGTTTGCATATAGAAGACAGACATTTTGATTAGTTATTAATGATTTCCATTATGATTTCCATTTTTGAAGTTATTGCTTGACAGTTCCTCACATTTTCATCCGCGCTGTTCCTTTTCCTTAGATTTACGATTGTTGTTCCTTTCGGTTAAAGTTACAATAGTTGTTCCTTTCGGTTAAAGTTACATTAGTTGTCCTTTCTGATTAGATTACAATTGTTGTTTCTTTCTATAGATAGAGTAATTCGTTATTTCCTTTCTACAATCAGAATTCATAATTGATAGTTAATTTTGCAAGTCCTTACTTAGATTCAATTACTTCTTTTTAGTTAAGTGAATTCATAGATTAATTAGTTCTTTTCCATTTTACAACATCTTAGTAATCAGATCTCTATTCCATTAGTTCTTAGAATCTTTGGTGAACGGTTGAGGAAATTGATTGTTGATGAACTCAAATTTGGTTTAGCTACATGATTTTAGGCTACCTGCATAGACTTTGCTGATATTCTTGAGATAAAAGATGAATCTCCGGGTTGATAAATTAATGTTAAACTAAGGTTGTTTTTAGGACATCTTTAGACACCAATAATACCTCAAGGTTGGATTAGTTTGATGATGTGTAGAGGCATATTTGAAGATTTCAAAAGATTCAAAATTCACCACCTATCCTCAAATTCAAATTACATATTCAAACTTGAAGATTTGAAGTTAAGCTCAAGGAGAAGATCATGGAATATTTTGTCGGCATATCTTATCTAAGATATGTGAGAGATGTGTGGAGGATTTGAAGGGATCATATCTTGTAATAATGAGAAAGTAGTTGAGAGTGGTTGAGAGAATAGTGGATCTGTAACTATGACACTCTTATCTTATCTTCAAGACTTTCATGTATATAAGAGAGTGCTCTCCCTTCATGAAGGAGGGGGCATGTAATTCATAATTTAGTCTTGTAATTAGGAAAAGGGGTTTCTTATCTTTGATTTGTATTCTTTCATTTTTCATGCTTTCATGATTTGTCATTTGATTCTTGTAATGCAATTTGAGATAGCATTATTGTGTGAGCTCACATATGTCTTTTGTCATTCAAATCTTCACATGTTGTATTGCTTTCCTAGATTAATTTTTTGCTTTCCTAGCTAGTCTTTCAATGCTTTCCTAGATTAATTTCATTTCA
>JASDQU010103952.1:208395-223268 GCA_032191745.1 Picea mariana
TTGACGATTGAATATATTTTTCTATCTTCACTTTGGTTGGTTTGTGTTGTCTTGGTCTTGACCTCACGAGAGCACCGAAGCGAAGCAGGAGCAACAAAGACCCTAGGAAGTGATACAAAGGTATGTCACTTATTCCTCTCTACTAGCTAATTCAATGGTTATAACTTAGGGAAAGAGTCATGTCCTGTCCTATTTTGTTATAGATCCAAGTGGATCTAGGGAGATCTGTTAGTGTCTGCACCTACTGATTAGTCCAATAACACCCGACCACTGCTAAGGAAAAAATTAGACCAACAAGGGTCTTTTGAGACAACCAAGTTACAGGAAACTATGCCCAACCCATCTTCGCGATAATAACTTTTGATACTCAAGGAACCAATCATTTATAACCTTGAAGTAGAGGCTCTTAGTCCTTACAACCCTCCCATCACTGATCTATCAACACCAATCATCGTACAGGTTCTACCTTACAAGCGTCCAATAGTGTCACTAGCAACAATGGAAGAAAACGTTGCCACTTCTTTAGGGAATACTAATATTTCCTTCACGACTGTCACTATTGGGGGTGTTCCACCTCCTAACCACCCATCGTTGGTCTAGGCCACCATGGTCTTGAAAGCTTCTACCTTTGGCAGTGCTTCGATTCCGTCTATGGAGGCGATCACTGCTCCGTTTACTCAGAACACGACAGACTCTCCTTTCTCATATGGGATGCCTGGCTTCGGTATGAGAACTGTACTTTCCTCCTCCACTCTAAAAAATTTGGGTCTAGGGGTAAGGAGGTCCAATGCTCCTATGCACTTCTGCACCCTTTATCTCTTTCCCTTACGGTGGTGGTCATATACCCCCTTCGTCCCCCTCGCTCAGCGGTGTTCCTCAACACTCCACTGGGCCTAAAATAAGCTTGTTTAGAGTAGGTAGTCAAGCACTCCCTCCTTATAATATGTCGATTGGTTCGACACCTTTCTCTTTATTCGATGCATTTGGTAACAATGCTTTCTCATTAGCTACTGTTTCGGTCGGGGGCAACCTCGGTTATGGACAACCACATCCTATAGAGGGTATTATTCCTACATAGGGGGCACATTTAGGAATTGTTTCCTCACAAGGATATTGGAATCCATGGCAGGGACCAATCCCCTTGCCAGGGATGTTGATAAAGGGAAACCCTTTCTATACCCAATGGAACCCCATGCAAGGCCCAATGCCTATTCCCGTCGGATCGACAGGGGGCAACCCCTCCTAAAATCTTTGGAATGCAACACAAGCTCAGCCCTTTACATATTATTATGGGAACCAACATATGATGTCTCAACAAGCTCCCAATCCGTATGTTGGTCATGATCATGGTTATTACCAGAGCCCTGGCCAACAACCTACCTTTTCCTGGCAACTTGGTGCCAGTCAAAGATGAGGCTCATTTTTCCTCGACTACAATCCACAACCCAAACTACCATTTCTGGCAACTCTGCACTTGCCAAATTTGACAAGGCTCTTAAATGACCCCATTTGTTATGATCCAAGTTGGCCTCCCATGCCAACCAAGTTTCCTTTGGACATTACAAAACTAGAAGCCAAGCCTAATGAATATCCTGGTGATCACGTGACTACCTTCCACTTATGGTGCTCATCCAACTCGTTAAGAGATGACTCCGTTCAATTGTGATTGTTTCAACACACTCTCATAGGGAGTGCTGTGAAATGGTACATTGAGATCGACCACTCACGATACTATTCCTTCAACAAATTGGCAATGGCTTTCCTGAACCATTTCCAATTACCCGTGAGATACGACACTGACACTGAATTGATAGCCAATTTCAAGAAGACAAAAGAGGACCATATCTCGGATCATATTCAAGAATGATGACGTCGAAATAATTTGATCAAAGTTTCAGTCCCACAAGCATTCCTTCTAGAGTGGTTCCTTAAGTATTTGGTACCCCAGTTATCTAAAGACATCGCAACATCCAAAGTGTTTTCTGAGGAAGATGCGATAATGAGAGTGCAAGAGCTAGAGCTAATTTAGTCTCAATCTGGTTGACTCTACAATGTTTTTCTAGATGCACCGAGGTCAATCCTTGACAAAACCAGGCAAAGGTCTGGACCAGATGCTGATGGAATTATTGGTTTATCACAAACCAATCTCGTTGATCCATTGTCAAATAAATTTCAACAATTTTCAATACAAAAGATAGCAGCCAGCCAAACCACTAGTTCGACTTCTCCCCCTACCCAAAAGTCGGATGTACACAGTGTGAAAACGATAAACCCAAAGGCCACCCAAAAGCCTGATGGAAAGAAGAAACAACAAAAAAATGGTAAGGGGGATAAGAAACCCACTGATAATTATGGAAGGGGTGACACTGAAAATAAGAAGTCAAAGTATCCTTGTAATATTTTCAAGGAAGACTGCTCGACCCATCAGTGCCCTCGGCTTGTGGAGGCCCATAAGTTATTGGCACAACAACAACCTATCGTGTTAATGAACTTGTTCCCACACCGAAAAAATCTAACTCAAGCCTCCTCGAGTGTGGAAGGGGGAATTCAAGGACCCCCTCCATCTTCAAGTAATCCTTCATCCACAAATGTGTATATGATGAAAGGTGATGCCTATATAACAACTAAAGCACATGATTACGGAAAGCCAGGAACCTCTAAGAAGGGTAAAGAAGGTGAAAAACCACCTCTTTCTCTTTAGATTGAGAATATGTTGGGTGAAACAATGACACGTATCCCCAAAGGTGAGTTCAAGAAATATTCTTACAACCCAAATGCAAGGGCCACCAAGAGCTACTTTGTGGTGGAGAATTTATCACAAACCCCTTGTGCGATGTCTGCTTTGGAAGTCCTCCAGAGTTTCCCTTCCTAGATAAAGGCCTTATTAGCTGCCTTAGGCTCTACCGATAATTGTAGCCCGAGAATGATCATGCTAGATACCTCCGACTTAAAACCTCATCTTCCTTAACACGTTGCTTTTCAGATAGTAATGGCTTATACCATGAAAAAGTTTACCCGGAATATTTTTCGTACAGTGGTGGATGACGGTGCCTCGACATGTGTGATGTCTTTGGTGTGTTGGAAGGCCATTGGAAAACATTTTTTTTCTTCGTCACCTACTCTACTTACAACTTTTGACAGTCATTCTTTCTGACCACATGGGATCATCCCCTCTTTCCCCGTGTAGTTAGGGGGAAAAACTGTGTGTCAAATTTGAAGTGGTCGATGCGTCCCTCGACTACAATCTTTTGTTAGGCAAGAGTTGGACCTACGTTATGCAAGCAGTGGTCGCGACAGTGTTCTAGGTATTATTGTTTCCTCACGAGGGTTGGATTGTGACCATTGATCAGTTATCCTTCTCCCATCCTGACCCTTCATCGGGAGTCTCCATGGTCCCGATGATTGATAACCCCCAACCTGGCATCATCAATGTAGGGGTTGGTTTGTTCCCATCATTGATGGGTACTTTCGATTACCCACCTCCGACCAGAAATTTCCATTATATGATGGCTATCCCCGACCAACCTCGAGCTAAAATTTTTCAAATCTCGTTGTTTTTCATGACGTACTTTCACACTCTGTGGACCCTTCCTTCCCCATTCGCTACAATGGAAGGGACATAGAACCATGGCATGGACATGCCTTTGTCCATGAAAGAATTTGCATACTCGATCATTCAACAAGCTTCTGTCGACCCCGATCTGACTCCAGCGCAAGAGTTAGATCTGGTGCTCGAGCCTATTTGGGCTCAAGGTTCCCTTGCTGATACAGATTCTTTAGACTTAGTCTTGCCTTTAGACGAAGTGATTATTGAGGAAATAACTAGTCCGGATAGACCTTGGGATGATATTCATCATAGATTTTACTTCCTCCCAAAGTTAAGATGAATTGAGGTAGGAGAATTCACTCTGACTATGAATGGAGATAAAGATTGTCCTATCAATCCTTTGGCAACACACGTAGTTTACGCTGAAGGAAATATGGAAACAATAGACGAAATGATACCTATTGACATCTCCAGAACCCATGGCATCATGGAGAATATATTCATCAAAGTGGACTGCTCCCCCGAGGAGATTCAAATCTACAAAGATTTATTTAAAAAATTCTGCGACGTGTTTGCCTGGTCTTACAAGGAAATGCCAGGAATAGACCCAAGAATTTTCGAACATGAAATCACGAATTATCTTGATGTCAATCTAGTCTGACAGAAGATTCATCTAGTCAATCCTAGGAAAGTATCAACTATCAAGGCTGAAGTAAAGAAACTACTTAAAGCGGGTTTCATCTACCCCATCCAATTGACTCAATGGGTGTCGAACTCTATTCTAGTCAATAAAAAATAGGGTACGATTCACGTATGCACGGACTTCTGTGATCTGAACAACGCTTGTCCAAAAAATAATTTCCCCATGCCATTTATTGACTATATAGTCGATGAATGTGCAGGATGTGAGGCCTTTTTGTTCATGGATGGTTTTTTGAGATACAATCAGATCCAAATCAAACCCAAAGACCAACACAAAACCTCTTTCATTTGTCCATGGGGTACATTCTCTTATCATAAGATAAATTTTGGTCTGAAAATGCTGGAGCTATGTTTCAGTGGGCTATGTCTTTTGATTTCCATGACCTCAAACACATAGTCGAGGCTGATCTCGGTGATTTAGCGTCACGATCTCGCAAGAGAGATGATCATTTGAAACACCTCCGACTTATCCTTGAATGGTGTATTTACTACCGAATCTGCTTGAATCCCAGCAAGTGTAGTTTTTGTGTCACATCAGGTCATATATTAGGTTTCATCATTTTGACAAGAGGGATCATGGTCAATCCTCTCAAGGTTGAGGCAATAGTTCAATTGCCTCCCCCGTGCACCATACCTCAGCTTCAGAGTCTACAGGGAAAAGCTAATTTTCTACAACGTTCCATCGCAAACTATGCCAAGATTACAAAGGGTTTTATGCATTTATTGAAGAAGGATGTTCCTTTTCATTGGGTCGAAGCTGTTCAATGCTCTTTCACAGAATTGAAAAGATCCCTCATATCCACCCCTCTGCTTCAACCACCCAATTATAATAAATATTTCCTATTATACTTGGCCACTACATAGTTGACCATCGATATGGTCTTAGTTTAGGAGGATGATTTACTCTCAGAATACGTGATTTATTACCTAAGCCAAGGCCTAGTTGGACCAGAACTCAATTATTCCCATATTGAAAAACTTGTGTTGGCAGCAGTTCATGTTGTCCAATGGTTTCGTCATTATATTTTGTTTCACAAGACCACCGTCGTTGCCATCGTGAATCCATTTAAATATGTATTGACATGACGAGTCATCGGCAAAAAAATCAGTAGATGTATAGTTATCCTCCAGGAATTTGACTTGGAATTTGTTTCGGTGAAATCCAAAAAGTCGATGGTCTTAGCGGAACTTATATCAGAACTTTCGATTGAATCAGGTGATGTTATACCAGACGAGTCACCTATAAAAGGAGACATGTTTTTGTTTGTGTCTTCTGACCCCTGGTATGGATATGTGCTTGTCTATATCCAGAATTTGAAGTGTCTTGCCTCTGCTTCTCGTGATGAGCATCATCATATATTCTATTAGGCTAAGAATTATCTCATACTCGAGGACACATTGTATCGTCAAGGTGTAGACTGCATCCTTCGTCGATGTCTCACTCATGAAGAAGCGAAAATTATGCTTAACGATTGCCACACTGGAACATGTGGCAGTCATTTTTTTGGGTTGGAAACAACCCAAAATATTCTACGAGCCGATTACTTCTGGTCGAAATTAATCAAAGATTGTGTTGAATCGGTCAAGAAGTGCCACCTGTGTCAGATCTTCTCTCGGAATATGAGAGCACACCCTGCTCCCATGTTTCCCGTTATTACTGTTGGTCCCTTCACTAAATGGGGGGTTGATTACACTACATGCAACCCCCCTTCAGCAAGGGGGCACCACTATATCATCATAGTAGTAGACTACTTCACCAAGTGGGTCGAAGCTATGCCAACATTAAAAGATGACGGGGAGACAACAACTCCCTTTTTTTTCAACTAGATAATAGCAAGGTTCGACGTCCTGAGAGAGATTGTTACTGACCATGGTAGTTAGTTTCAGAAAAAAATGATGACCGAGTTAACATCAAATATTGGGTTGAGGTAGGAACATTCATCACCTTATTACCCCCAAGTGAATGGTTAGGTGGAAGCTGTAAATAAATCTCTTAAAACCATTCTACAGTGACCGATCAATTTGGCCAAGTCAAATTAGCATTTGATAGTATATTCAGAATTATGGGCTTAGTGAACGTCTGTTAAGACTACAACCGGTTTCTCACCTTTTCAACTCATTTACGGGCTAGAAGCAGTCTTGCCTATAGAATGCTAGATCCCATCATTAAAGTTGGCAGTACAGTTATTTCCAAATACTTCAACACTTGAAGAACGATTACTATAACTCGAACATCTCAATGAACAATGTCATGACGCAGACTTGTCTAACGAGGCTCACAAACAAAAATCAAGTGTCAGTATGATCTGTCCATTTGTGCTCTGATTTTCTCTGAAGGCAACCTTGTCTTGGTCTATGACCAAGATAAGGAACCCCTGGGGGAAGGCAAGTTCAAGCCCATGTGGTTCAGACCTTTCATCGTGAAATAAATACTACAGAAGGGTGCTTATCGTCTGGTGGACTTTGAGGGAAATTTTTTGGTGGAGCCTAGAAATGGGCTTTACCTCAAGACATATTACTCATAGGTGGGTTTCCTTGGGTGACTTTTTGTAATATATGTATAGTCTTTGTACTATTACTTTTTGGGTTTTTGGTTTTATGGACGTGTCATTTTTTGATGTCATCTTCTTTATTGTGGAAGATTTCAGGTGAATTAGAGGTGTTCATTGGATTCACAGACGGTGCTATCTGGCACACTCGGAGGCTTGCCTCCACATCTTGGGTGATTTTCACACCTCAAGGCCAGTTGCTATCTTCAGGAGCTATATGTTTAGGCGACACCACACGCAATGTCATTGAATACAACACAATTATTGAGTTACTTTGTGACGCTTTTTCACTTGGTATCTCTCACCTCGGGGTCTATTTAGATGCTCATCTAGTTGTGTCTCAGTTAAATGGAGTCTACCGTGTTCATGATCTTACTCTACACTGACGATTCCTTAGGGTACATCTCTTAGAACGAAGCTTTGATTATATTATATATTTTCATGTTCCTAGGAGATTATATCAAGTTATAGATACTCTAGCTAATCAAATATTAGATTGGCATCTTGCACACATGTAAGAAATATACACACATGCACATGTAAATACATTTGTAAAGTAGATGTAATCCATAAGACATAAAAAGACATAAAAATCCATATATAATATCAAAAATATCAGAGTACATGGGTGGACGCAAGCACCTCAAATATACATCCAGTAAAGAGTCACGGGGCTTATGCCCTCAAAAATATACAAATATTTCCCTCGACATGTAAGTAGTCTAATCTAACTAGGGACGGGGCCTGTTGGCCCTATTATAATGATAAACGGTGTTTTCCAAATGCCGAAAAAGATGGACCCATGTCCATGGTGCCCCCACTAGATGAGGCTACATAGATGGTGACAGATCGTTGGTCTCTACCATGGGGACTGTATGAGTGAGCGAGGTAAAGTTCCTCTCTACCCATCTCAATAATCTCTCAGCCTCTCTGATTGGAGCTCCCCCTGCTGCTACTGGTCCACCAGCTGCACCTGGTCCTTCCTATGGTCGAGGACGTCACATGTTCCTCTCGAAGTCCGATAGACACATTGGCCCCACATCTTCACATAAAACATACTATTTTTTAGATACTCTGGTATATACAAAAAATGATATATATAAAAACAACATAAAAATTAAATAAATTTGAAAAATAAAGATAAAAAAAAAAACAAAGAAAACTTACCCATCTCTCCTCGCTGCTCTCTAGGAGGTATCAGAATCTCAGGATCTCTCGATAAGTTGATCCCGACATAGGGATAGTCCTCTATAACCAAAATCTATCACGCACACCAAGCAAAAAACTTGTCATCGAAGGCCTCAATAGTCCTTCCTCCCCCCTATCATGAAAACAGTTCTACCCATCTGTATAGTGCGGGGTGAGAGGCCTCGTGCCCTCATATCATCTCTCTAGGACTGAGACCTAGTAATGTATCGAAGAAGAAAGAACGAAGAATTTTCCCAAACCCAAAGTTCTTGTGCCTCCGCATACGACACTCCTTCAACTGCCTCTTCATGTAGTCTAGTAATGTGGTACTCCAGTCAAATATTTTTGCATTTAAGCACTGAATCGCACAATTCATGTGCGCTCGGGAGGCCTGATGTAGAGCCCCAGATCCAGTGATCCACCCAATAATCAAAACTATCACTTTGAATGATAGGTCAGAGATCTTGCTTATTGGCACCTACGTGCCCATCTTGTTAGTACCGGCTTCACAGTGGAATCCAATCAACTCTGCTATGTTGAGAGGCCCAGAAGGAAAAATGCAGAAATTGACTGGTTCCCCTCTCCTTGAGAGGCCAGTCAAAAAGTATCTTTCCTCAGTTGTTGGAGTCAACGATTGATCCTCAAGCATGAAGGCCTCTGTGTCAAGGTTCCAATAGTCAACCAAGGCGTTCAGTAGCCTAGGTTGTACCCACATGAAAGGAAAATGGAAAAACTTTATCAAACCACATTGCATTAATGTAGCAAGAACATTAGGGTCCTTGTTGACCAAAAGATCAATGTCTGCATACTCCCTTTCTCTCCAGTGAACATACATCCTGCAATTTACAAGTTTAGGAGAGATTAGCCCTTGCAATTTTTATTTTTTTTTCACATCCTAGAGGGTACACGCGGGCTGTAATGCACACAGTCATGTGTGCATGCATGCAGTTTTTATTCTATACGCGTGCACACGCAGGTTGTATTAGGACAACCTACGTATACATAGGGCCGACCTTTTTAAGGTCATCTCCCCATCAAAAAACAAAATAAAATGCATAAAGGAAGAATGGAATTGCAAGAAGGGTTAGTATGTACTTACTTGGTCCAAACTAAGGCTCATTTCGTCCACTGGGGCTCTTGGAATCAACTCTTTTCCCAAAGGGGTCATTTTTGGCTTTTAGTCAATTTCTCAATTTGCAATAGTGATAATGAGCTGCCAGCTATTTATAAACTTTTTAGGCCACTTTTTGTCAATTTTTGGACCCTTTTGTCATTTTTTCTAAATTGAAAATCATTTAGTATGGTTCAGGAATTTTCTATGGATTATTACGATAATTGTTACTTTGGGTATTGGGAATTTTTTTGGAGATTTGGGTCTTTTTAAAAGGTCCTTTGGTAAAAAGTCATTTTTTCCAACTTGTTGCATTTAAGTTAGGTTTCCACCTCCACTTTCTGCATCTCGTTGTCTTTATCACTATGCCATAGGATCGATCCCACCAATTTGCGGCAGGGAACCATCATTGCTTCTTTATAAGTGTTGTATTTTAGTGGTAGAGCCTACCTTAACATGGATTCCCTAAGTAGATACTGGTTGCATTTTGGTGTCCATGTTGTCAATAATGACTATAGGCTCGGGAGTCCTTATTAGTTTATCCTGATTACAAGTTTGAGATTCATTTGCATGATGCATTATCACTCTTGACCTCACCCTCGGGAGTCCCAGAACATAACGGGTCTTCTTTTAAGACCTTTTTAGACCCTCTAAAAATGAAAAGATTGCTAAGCGATCTTGTAGACCTTCATGCTCACTAAATTGAAATTTGAAGTCACGTCTGTTTGGTGGTAGTTTACCCCTTTTTCGGTCTAGACGGTCAACTGTACAAA
This sequence comes from Picea mariana, assembly GCA_032191745.1. NCBI lineage: Eukaryota > Viridiplantae > Streptophyta > Pinopsida > Pinales > Pinaceae > Picea > Picea mariana. The sequence continues at coordinate 218,266 of JASDQU010103952.1, forward strand.
CAAATGTATACTCTAGGACCTTTGGTTCCCTAGAAGAGTATTCTCAGGTATGATTTTAACCCTTTTTCGGGCCTGAGGGACTAAATTTACGAAAAAAGGAACCCCCACAGAGTCCATAGTTAAGCTCTTTTTAGACTCCCTAAAATTGAAAAGATCATCAAGTGATATTATTCCTTCACACTCATTAAAATGCTCCAGAAGAACATTCCTGAAGAAGTCCATAGTAAATTTTTTTTTAGACTCCCTAAAATATGAAAAAAATTCTAAGTGATCTTGTCTTTAACACACTCATTAAAATGGTTTTGAATAGATGTCTGGTCGGTGCTAGTTTACCCCTTTTTTGAGCCGACTAGACTATCTTCGAAAAAGTTACCCCAGTGGAGTCTCCTTTTACGCATTTTTAGACTCTCTAAATATGAAAAACCGTTGAGCTTACCTTTTCTGGGCTCGTTAAAATTACATCGAAGGATGTTACGATTGTGTGTCTTATTAATCATGTTTGCATACTTGTGTATTTGGCCTAATGCCGGCTCCATGTTGCTCTCAGCTGAACCATTTGAAGAATGCATTATATGCAAGCCCTATAGCACTCAAGCCCTGTAGCATTTTGCCTCTGTGTCTTGACACCTTTGGCCCATGGAGGACTTTTCCCGAGTGTCATATTCCTGCATATGTCCCTTTTCCCTGAGAATCCATGTGTTCTTTGTGCTTGGAACTAGTATGTCCATGACACTCAATCCTGTTTTGTAACGTAGCATTCTTTTATTCTTTTTCAAGCTTTCCAAAATTATTGAAAAAGACAAAAAAATCAAATATACCCCAAAAAGAGGAAGGGAAAAGTATTTTCTTTTTATTGGCAGCACAATGAGTCGCCCTTGGACTAAGCACATCCTTTCATTTGGTCGTCAATCCTTGGGATTTAATATGACCTTAGGAAGTTTTTCTCACTACATAGATTTGTGTCCTCCTCCATTTGGTTATTCTTCCAAACATATGGAGAGTTTGCAGTGCCTCCTGCATCGTGAACTTATGTCAAAATATCATGTTGCCTGAGTCTCATCTTTTGTCATGCTATTGTCCAAGGGAATTTATTACCAAGCTTGAGTCGGACCCCTCTGTAGTTTTTCTCTTACCCTCATGCCCAGTCATCCCAAAAGCCCAATCAAGTCTTTCTTCAAAATCCATGAAGCCCTCAACCTTATCATCAAAATCCTCTAGTCTGTTTCTGAAAATCCGTTGAAGACCTCTGGGTAGTGAATTCGTACACTCATATTACACTCCTACTCGAGTTGTGAAGATTTTGAAGTTGTTTCTCGAGTAGGAGTGTAATATGAGTGTACGNGAAGCCCTCAACCTTATCATCAAAATCCTCTAGTCTGTTTCTGAAAATCCGTTGAAGACCTCTGGGTAGTGAATTCGTACACTCATATTACACTCCTACTCGAGTTGTGAAGATTTTGAAGTTGTTTCTCGAGCTCTGAAGGCCTCATCTCTAGCCATCAAGCCTTATTCGCTTCTTGAATATGGATACTATACATGTATATTTTTTTGATTTCAAGATGTATATCCGCTGTGTATTTCTCGTGACTACACTTTATATAGTTATATGACATGGATCTACAGTGTATTTGATTGGTAGCCATGATTTTATTTCATTCTGAGCATGGTTATGCTCGCCTCAGTGAGAAAATTTTTATTTTGCATATGGCACCTCACGAATTCTGGTTCCTGGGATCACTTGTTTGGTATGTTGGTGAATATTGATAATGTATTTCGGCCATCAGATGCTCTTATGGCCTCACACATTAGGGGGAATATTTTATAACCCTAAATTGCACCAGACATGCTTACCTGGCATCAAGCCATCTCATTTTCCTTCTTTTCCAAGCCACTACTGAACAACTTCTTAAAAAACACTCTTTGTGAATGCATACGTGCCCTGCTCCACTACTGCATGCGTGTGTACGTTGGTTGACCCACTACAACCTGCATATACCTAAAAAGCACGAAAAATGGAAAGTTGTAGACGAAACACACATTTTTGGGTAAGTTAACTAAACTGTTTGACTGCCCATAGCCAGTCACTAGACCAAATACCTATCTGTTTCTAGCCTATAAAAGAAGGGGTAGGGTTCCCATTTGGAAGGAGGAAAATCATAGCAAAGAAACTATACCTGATTTAGTATTTCCCTTGCCCCAACCTTTTGCAACTATTGTGTGAAGAGAAGCATATACAAAAGTAGTTGGAGCATAGTTGAAGAGGAGCCCAGGACCAGATTCGAGGAGCAGTGGCCAATCTCACCATTGTAAGGTTACTCTTGTGAGATTAATAAAAGAGGTACTTTTCTTGTTCTGCCACATGATATTGTCAATGATTATATTTGATTATATTTTGATAGAATCTCTAACCCATTAGTTTATAGGTTATATGCATGTGGACTTATTTGTTTGTCTTTTATGAATGCAGGTCAGCATTGGGAGGAGAGTTGCAGTCAAGGAGAGACCAAGCATTAAAGGGATCAAAATCAAACATGGAAACTAAGGTATAGTAACTGGATCTCTTTATCCTTATATTTGCATATGAATAATGGGGTTTATGATGGGGATGTTGGTAAAAAGTAGGATACTTTAGGTCATTTCTGCATGCATGATAAAACCCTTAATTCTAGTCCATAGGAGGGATTTCCCACCCACAACATCTCCTTGTAGATACTTCGTACATCTTGTTCTACCAATTCTCCAATGATTCTTTTGAATCTGATGAACATGCGTTGTCACTTTGCGAGCTCAAATTTCCATCTGTCATAGGATTAATGTAATCCTTCTGTCTGGCTGTTAATTTGTATATGTTTTCTAGTTCATATGTGTGGTCTTATTCTCTGATGGGATATGTGTATCATTGACTTTCATCAGGATCTAAAGGTGCAATGAACCTAAGTCCATCTCCTTCAAATGTCATTCGTCTTTTATTTAAATCGATCACAGTGGAATTATTGAAATCCCAATAAATTCCTAATAGTGCAGGGTAAGGGTAGCTATTATCAACTATCTCAATTACCTAGAAGTCTGCAAACGTCCTCACTCCGTCGATGTCAACAGGGATATGTTACAATCTTCCAAAGGGGCCTACATCTTGTTGATTATCCATCCTAAGTCTAATGGTGGAATAGATCAACTTAGGTTTTCCCATCAGTGCCCAGATTTGCTTCATCATGACATTGACCTCCGACCCTAAGTCGAGGACCACATAGTCTATATCATACTCTCCAATATGAGCATTTAGGTGTAGTTCCTATTTTTTCCTTCACTTCTTGGACATTTGATGTACTTTTTTATTTAGTAAAGGATCTACCCCTCCTATCTCATACTGTCTAACCAAATTTTGCAGTTCTTGTATGGCTTTCTCATCTTTAATCATCTCTATAAACATATACAAGAAACTGATAGGTTTACTTTCCTCTTTTCCATCTCTGAGTGAAGTAGAATGATCAAATGCCAGAGGNCATGTCTTTAATGAAGAACCTTGGTCTCCCATGAATTCTCTTCTTGCCTCCTTGAACATTTGTTTTTCTTTCTTTGCATCAAAAGTTTGTGTCTTCTCTGCAACTTTCCTGACTCCTGATTCTTTTGTAGTCTTTCCTTGGGTCATTTTGTATTCGCTTGTAACAACACCTCCTTGATTGATAACAACCTCTCTAGGGTTTTCTCCACGAGGTTCTACTTTGATTTATTTTATTTGCTGGTTCTGCTGAGGTCCCCGTCTCTCTTGAAGTTTAGCTAGCAATGTTGTACATTCCTCGATAACATGATCAAAGGAGTTGCAATAACTGCATGTGGTACAAGGGTTCTGAAAATCCCTTTCCAAGTGTCATGGCTATGTGCAGTTATAACAGATTATCTGTCCTCGACCTCGACCCATACCTCCTCCTCTTCCTCTTCCTCGGAATCCACCATGAGGGTTGAAGTTTCCTCTCCCAGGGGAGTTATACTGCATAGTGTTTCCTTCTTGTTGTACTTCGCCTTGAATTTTGTATATATCCCTTTACCTTTCACACATGAGGTCGTAATACCTACAATCCCTATCATCATCCCCCATAGATTTACATAATGTGAAATACAAATTTGTGGGTGTCTGAACATATTTTTGCATGTAACAACATTCACCAGGGTGATGATTATTTCTACATACCTCGCACTAGGGTAGGGTAACTTGCTTCAAAGGGATCGAAGCTCACAAGGACAAGTATTCATGAAATAGGGGAAAGTGTTCCTTGTCATGGCCTTCTGACTTGCATCTGATACACTAGATTTCCTCTCCTTTATATTTTCCCTTGTCTTTCTTGATATCTTCGACCTGTAGAGACAAACTAGTTAGTTGACTCAATGTTTCACTCATACCTGAGATGGATTCTCCCATAGGGGTTGATTCTAGCTTCATGGTGTTATAACCCTAAATTGCACTATCCCTGCTTACCTGGCATCAGGCCTACTCATGCCTCTTCCTAGCCAAAGCCATGCTGAACAATTCCTCAAAAAAACCACTTAAATCAAGGAACCCGCGCCCTAACCTCTCACTGGGCATGGGGGCCCGCTTGCTGACTTTCTACTGCACGTGGGTATCCGCGGGCTAACCCACTACAGCTCGCGGGTAACTAACAAAGCAAAAAATCAGGAAAGTTTCCGCTGGGACACGAGGCTTTTTGTCAGTTAACTGGAACTCTTCGCCATGCATGGCCGAGAGTTTGCCTAAAACCCTAGCTCCTTCTAGCCTATAAAAGGAGGGTTAGGGGTACTATTCAAAAGAGGAAAAATCATAGCAAAGGAACTCTGCCAAATTGCCAAGCCAGTTTTGTCCCAACCCTTTAGCGTTGCCTCAAGCTTTAAGAGAAAATCAAGAAGCAACAGTTGGAGGACAAAAGAAGAGGAAGATCCCAGGATCAGGATCATGGAACGGTGACCGGCCTCAGAAATCATTATAAGTTGGTTCATATTGAAGTTAATGA
>JASDQU010103952.1:243386-259877 GCA_032191745.1 Picea mariana
TTATTGACTAACAATGCTTCGCAGGAGTGTCACTGAGGAAGAATTGATCCAACATCCTATTTTGACCAAATTAACTAAAAGATGATAGGAAACAAAATCATGAAAAAATTAAATTGCAGAAATTAAAACAACAACAATAAAAGACAGAAATGGAAAAAGCAACAAGAAAAGTTTTAATACAGAAAGAAGAAGTCAAACTACTGTAAAGAAGAAAAGAGAAGCACAAAAATGAAAGAAGAGGTATGCTACTAGTATACAGAAAATCCAATTGGCACTAGAAATTTTCACGTTGGTCCCTCGCAATATTTCAAGCGAGAACTGTTAGTGTTGTAGAAAAACAATTCCTTTTGTAAATCCTTTAAAATGTAAGAGTTAGTGTCCAAGACAAAAGAAATTTTGAAAGGACATAGGAACAATAATTGGAAATCTGATTTAATTATCATCCCTTTGACGCACACCATTAGATCATCAAAATAGAGATGGATACTCGCCAATTCATCGAAATTTGTGTGTATAGGTATTTTGAAAGATGTACTTGCATCAAGTAATCCAGAAAGTAGGAATTTGTAAGAAATGGTACCCCAATTAGCGATAAGAGTAGTTTGATGAGCATCTTCCCCTTTTACCTTGATTTTCTTGCAACCCAAAAAACTGTTAAGTAAGGGCTTTAACTAGGACTCTACAACCTGTTGTAGAACCATTTCCATACTAAGAGGACAAAAAGGATTTCTCATAATATCTTGACTGAAAGTGTGAAAATTAACGCAGGTTCTAAGATGATCAGTGGTCTTCAAAGCAGGTACCCAATTAGAAACACATTCAGGGTGGACTGAAAAAATAATCCCAGTCCTTAAGAAAATTTTCAACTCCCTTTGAAGAGTTTCCTTAGATGTAGAGTTAATAGGCCTTTGTTCTTGCATAGTTCGTTTCATGCATTCCTTGATGCGGATATAATTTTGTAAAAGACTAGGATCAAAACCACGAAGATCCTTATACGGCCAAGTAAAAACCTCTTGAAATCCACCAAGTAGCTTGGAAATCTTCATTTCTTCTTGATCAGAACATTGGTTACTTATGTTAACGTTCCTTGAAGATTCGAGTGCCCCAATTTTCAAGGGGATGGTTTCACACACCCTCTTTCACAACTCAACCTCATTCTTTTTTTATTTATTGCCTACAACACTCGATGAAAACAAACTCTCCAGAGGATTCAAGCCTTCATGAATCTTATTATTTTCTATAGATATAATTTCCTCGAGCTTGAGAGGTTCATCTCGAATGAAGGCATAAATGCTCTCATCCTTATGGAGGGCCTTCCAAGATTCTACATTTTCAAGGATATATGGAAAATATAGAGATTGAAAAGAACAATCAGGCCTGTGAGGTAAGAGTTGTTGATTAAGATAAGTCGCAAAGGAAACTAGCCTATTGAATTCAAATCCCTCTTTGCTATTGGATTTATCGGTAAATGCGGACATAAAATGATCTCCCTATATCCACCAAGATCTATAACAAAACAAGACAGGACATGACACTTTACCTAAGCTCTAATCATTGAATTTACTATCCGACAAGGGATGAGTGACATGCCATTTAAATATCGCTTCCTCGTATCTTTTTGGTCCCCGCTCTACTTCGGTGCTCCTGTGATATTGGATCTGCAAGGGAACACAAGCCAACCAAAGTGAAAGAAACAATAGTATATTCAATGAAAACTTGTGCATGTGATCAAGGAATCATACAATAAAACGAGATTCATTTTATGGGAAAGAAACATGCCACTGTATTGTATTAAGTAAAAGTGGAAGATACAACCAAACAACCTTGATGTTGCAAGGTCCCCTTTTAGTGGCCCTTTGATCCAACACACACACTTTCTCCAAACTCTCATGAAGAAGATCCTCAATAACTTGATGAACTGAAATGAAGCCCTCAAGCATCAAATGAAGTAGAATTCCTCACACAATTCTTAGCCTATTCAATCTTCAATAATCTCAATTATTTTATTAACCTTTTCCATGAGAAATCCCTCCTTATATAGGGTAAAGAGACATGGTTAAAGAGATTAGGATGATCACACCAAATCAGAGAAGCGAGTAGGATTCCAACCATATGGATGCCACTTGACCTTCTATAAGATTCCCTTATATAACTTTCTTGAACCTCAACCTTTTCTTATTCTTTTAACATCGTCGTACCCTAGCTATAGGACAGCCTGCATCGACGTTGCAAACCAGTTTCAGGGCAGAGGGTGATGATTAGGCATCACCACACCCTACATATAGTGCAGCCTGCGACAATCTTCTTTAATAGGGTTTTGTAGAAGAGAAAGCCAGTCATTTTTCTCATGAAGAAAGGATCTTTTGGGAACATGAAAACATGCTGTAAAAGGATCACTAGGGTGACCAAAATAATGTGTAACAAAATTCCCCCAAAAGTATGAGGCTGGAACTCATTACAACCGAAATACTTTGTAGAATGTGTGTGTGTTGGAAAGAAGGAGCACACCAATAGAGAACCTGCAAACAATCAAGCATTTGCATAATATCATACCATTTATGAGGTAGTCATTCCCATGCTCATACTACAAGTGATTTAAATCATAAATGTCAGACATGGCCACCAATCATACACTGTGGATCCATGCCATGAAGATTTTGCATAGCCACCAGGAATACACTGTGGATCTATGCTCTAGAAAACTCAAATTTAGAGATAACCACGAGACATACAAAGTGGATATATGTGTCAATACAAATCATAAATACTCCATCGCAACCTGGACCAAAATGATGAGATCCAGGGTCTTCAATCTCGTCATCCGTAAGTACAAATCTAGCCATGCGATTACAAGTGTTGAAGTCAAACATGGTAGAAGGCACCTAATTATCGAACTTTGATGAAAACTATTAACAAGTGCGAGGGAAATCACCATTGATGTCAATGAATCCCAAGGCACCTTAGTACAATCCAACGAATGTGAATGAATGAGTTGAAGTCAAACACTCGATGGAATCTCTCAATCAAGGGTCAATGATGTGAACCCACTGTCGAAAGGAAGAAACCTGCCATTGAGGAATGCAGGTTCTAAGGTACTAAAATATTTCTAAGTCTTGTTTCTAGATAATGAGTTGAAATCGACAGGAAAAAACTCATCATAGGAGGGCCTCGATGTATCCCCCATCAATGACACGAAATAAGTAACAGATTTAAGGTAGATCAAAGCATGAAAATGATTCGATACTGACACAGGGAAGGCCGGCTTGGTATGAATTTATAACTACATATGGCCGACTTGGTAGAGGGATCGTTTAGGGTTGGACTTCTCTTGAACATATGAATGACACAACAATGGTCTTGGCAGCATTGACTCAAGGAAAACCCAAGATATGAACTTGCAGAAGGCCAAACGAGAGACAAATGGATTTCCCAACCCAGATAAAATGATGAAGGGGGTGTCATGTTCACGAACGACTATTATTTCCACTAACACAAATACATAGACACATTTCTTTACCAATTTTTCCCCCACCATTTCTGGTGAGTGCCTCTTTATTTTTACACAAGATTGAGGAGGATAACATATTCTTTTTGATGTAATCTCATCCTTTGGATGAGTCCCTCGAAGTATTTTTAATGAACCCTAAGAAGGAGAGGTTCGGTTCCATACAAGTCTTCAGATGTTTTTTTAACGAGTCCAAAGAGAGAAAACTAGGGGGTTATCATGTTTAGAGAGTCTGAAAAATACTTAAAGAGGACTTCATAAGTTCCTTTTTCGTAAATTAATTTAATGAGACCAAAAAAGTGATAACCTACTGCTCATAAAATGTTTTCTTCAAATACTTTTACGAGCGTGAAGAGAACAAGATCGCTCGACAATATTTTCATGTTTAGAGAATCTGAAAAGACCTTAAAGGTGACTCTAGGTGGTTCCTTTTTTGTGTAACCTTTATGAGTCCGAAAAAGTGATAAAAGTCTACTTGGTTGTGTTCTCATTGATTTACGAGCATGAGAATGAACAAAGATTGAGCTCAAGGTTTTTCCTAAAAAACCTAAAAAGTTACTGTACATAGGACAAATGTAAAAAACAAACGAAGAAATGTATCTGTGTTCCATCGTTTGCACTCCTAGATTTCTCATCTACGAAAAATCAAACACTTGCGATGTCGTTAGGACTTTAGCGTTAGGTGAAATGCATAAAATAATATAAAATATAAATGGAAAAGTGAAAAAGTTAATAAATATAGGTAAAAACTTATTTTTACCATTCCATTGTTATTTTACCCAAACCTTCTCCCAAAACCCCAATTTTACCTCAAACTTCCACTGCGGATTGCGGGAGGCATGATCAATCATTTGGTGAATGGTCTCTGTTGGATAGGTAATCTTCTGGTAATCTTCACTTTCCATGGATTAATTTTCATTTTTATTGGTTAAAAGTAGGTTTTTGGGCTGAATTCAAGAGGGTATTTGTGTGCGAAGGTCGCCGCAGGTGCCTTATATTGAGGCCTACGATGCTCCAGGGCCACCGCAAGCAAACCTATGGATGACCTGTAGTGATCCCACACTGTGTGTGTGCCTTCTCTCACGGTGTGTGCAACTCAAAATATTTTTACGGATGTTTGGCCAATAAAAATCTCCAAGGAGGAAGAATTAAGATGCTAATCTCTCCTTGTGGTTCTAATGCAGGTTTTTGATGGTCAAGATGTTGGAGTGGAGGGAGAGAGAGAACGAGGATGAGGATTACTTTTTTAAGAATTACCCGGGAACAATTAATTCCCTCCGACAGTGTGGGATGCTAAAGTTCTTCAAAATCTAGGGCATGAGGGCCCGATTGAGGTTACTTGAATATTTATTCCACATGTGGGATGTGGACCATCAAGAATTCCATGTGGGGGCTGACACACTTAGTCTATATATAGAGGATATCTATTTTTTGATAGGGTTTTCTCACTGTGGGTCCCATGTGACATTGACATGTAGCAGGGGTGGAAGACTACTGATGAATGAGTATATTCGACAATATTGTGTACCAGAGGCTGAGATACATAGGAGCAAGGTCACTATTAGGGATGTACGAGACTTGCCCTTATGGACCATCCTTTTTACCATCTCACACATGGCAGGGAGTGCATATCCTCATATGGCTCTTCAAAGATACTTTCAATATGCAGTGGAGTGCATGGAGCCTCGTATCTTTAATTGGTGTGATAGGGTTCTCAGGAGCATGAAGAAACAACTGACCAACTATAGGAAATGTGACCTGAAACACTTTGGATATAGGTCAATTTTGGTGTCCTTCTTCCTAGAGAGGGTTCCACACTTTCACCTATAGGTAGAGTGGGGCATACCGGCCCCACAAGATCCAAGAATGAAGAGGTGGTGTGACCTTATGGCTTGCCATGTGACTGGTCCTATCGTCAAATATAATGACGTGTTCTTCGATTGGTTGAGTCCCCAGATGCTGATGGTAGATGACTATGTGTATGACGGTTTGGAATTTAGAGGTGACCCAGACTTGGTTCTTTTTGAAGGCTCTCAATGGGGGAACTTAGGTAAGAAGCACATTTTTCTTTTATAATTTTTTTGTATTTTTGAATATGAAATGTTTTTAGGTTTTTTATCTGATGACTAATCAGAAAGCTCTTTGACAATGTAGACATGGGACCTCACCGACTTCCAAGTTCATCCCCCATCCAGAGGCAAGGGGAGAGAGTTGAGGTAGCGGGACTAGCCACTGTCAACTACGAGGCTATAGAGAAAAACCTAGAGGGGTTGATGGTGGATGTCCCAGATATCTCTATCAATGAGATCCTGAGACATTACCAGTGCCACAGAGTGGGTGTATCTATTTCTATTAGTTGACTTCTCCATAGAGTAGCATGGGCAATCGTATTTTATCGTGCGCAGCATCCTTGATGCTATATTTGTATATGAAGCCATGTGCTTCTCATTTTTGATATTTTGGTCTTCAAACAAAAAAAAAATTTGTAAGACATTTATCGTTATATATACATGAGGCTTCTACCGAATTACATACTTTATATACAAAATGTGACTGGATTTATAAGTGTCTCAAATGTGTGTCTAACACATAATTAGCTAATGTGTATGTTAATGTATTTAGACATCTAGGAATGTGTTGATATTCAATGTAATCAAAATGACGCTCCAAGAGGCGCATTTGTAAATATACCCTTAACAAAGTAGAACTTTAGATAACATAGAAATTACTCAATTGTAGTACTACTAACTGTGAATTGAGTCACACAACAAGATGACGGATTTCAAATGAAAAAACATCGGTCAAAAATTCGATGAATGCACTGTATTCTGCGATATTGTTAGTTGCATGACCAAGGCAAACACTGTGTAGACTGATTCGTTCATTCATAGGTGCGTAGATTTCCCAAGCAACAGATGCTAAGTTCTGATTACTACGACTAGGGCCATTGGCGAAGCCAATGTAGGGTAGCAAAGACACCGACATATGGAAACCAAGCACAATGCAAGGTAAGCAGCTGGGGGTCGAAACCAAACAAGGAAAAAGCACAAAAGTAGCACACAAAAGTATGATATAGTAAAAATACAAGCACTCATGAAAAAATGACTTAAGCATAGTACTTCTTCAAGTAAATCCCATTTTTGGGTTCACTCAAAGGAATGCCATAATAATCCACTAAATCATAATCTCCCTTCTCCAACACTCGTTTGACAATGTAAGGGCCTCACCACATAGCCTCGAATTTACCGGCCCCTAGAAAATTACGATCTTATTCATAGACGAGAACTAGATCACCTTCAGAGAAAATATGTGCCTTGACATGTTTGTCGTATTGGGATTTAACACATTTTTTCTAAGTTTCAATAACCAGGGTAACATCATGACGGGTTTCATCTAATTGCATCAGGTACAATAGATGTTCCTCTTCAACAGAGGTGTTTGGGATAAGTTCAACGGCTAGTTTCAAGGATGGTATCTCACGTTCAATTGAAAAGACATATTCGATACCATAAACTAACTAGAAATGTGTGAACCTAGTGGCAGACTTGAAGGATGTCCGATAGGACCATAATGGTGAAAACAAAATCATGTGACTTGTCTTATGAATTCCTATCATCCGTCGAAGAATAGTAATAAGGAATTTGTTTATCACTTCGACCTAGCCATTGGCCTATGGATAATAGGGGGTTGAGATTTCATGTCGAAGACCCAACATTTTAATAAGTTTGGACATCATGAAATTTTGAAAATGACTACCGTGATTAGTAACGATAGCTTGGGGAACACCAAACTGAGAAATGATATGATTTAATATGAACAATGTTGTATTTTTCCGAGTGTTATCGAATGTAGGCATCTCCTCGGTCGATTTAGTGAAATAGTCCACAGCTATAATGATGTATCCATGCTCCCCGACAGAGTGAGGGTTACATGTCATAAAGTCAATGCCCCATTTTGTGAAGGGACCAACAGAAACTACAGGGTGTAAAGGAGCAGGAGAAGATGTTATTTTGTTGTTATAAGTTTGGCAAACATGGCATTTCTAGATAGCCGTAATGAAATATTTAAAAAGTGAGGGCCAGAAATACCCTGATCGCAAGATTCTTTGGGTAGTGGCATAGCCAGACATGTGACCACCACATGCTCCGGAGTGACAATCATTCAAAGATTTCTTAGCCTCATCATAGGTGAGACATCATCAAAAAATAGAGTCAATACCGCGGTGATAAAGAATGTCACCAATAATTATGTATTGACGGGCTTGATACCATATACGACGACGGTCCGTACTAGTAAGGTCGGGCCAAAAAGTTTGAGTTTGGTGATAGATGATAATATATCCATACCAAACATCATCGAAACTGATCAGAAAAAGGGATTCATGAGGTAAGGAATCCTCTGTCACATTTTCTGTCTCAATGGAGCGAAGGTCACATATCAGTTCGGTGAAAACCAAATATTTCTTAGACTTAGCGCATTCAAACTCTAAGTCAAACTCCTGGAGAATCATTATCCATTTGGAGTACTTGCCCCCTAGAAATTGGCTTGTGAGGATATGCTGCATAGGGTTGGAATCGGATATAACAGTGGTTATGCATAATAAGATATAATGATGAAAACGTTGGACAACTTGAATAGCTGCCAAGGCTAGTTTCTCTACAGGTAGGTATTTGGCTTCGGTGGTCGTGAGACTCTGACTCAAATAGTAAATTACTTTTTTGTCATGCGAATCATCTTCTTAGACTAAAACCATGGAAATGGTAGAGTTCGAAGCGACAAGGTAGAGGAAATAGTCTTGACTATAATCTGGTGGGAAAAGCAATGGTGTACGGGTTAGAGAAAGTTTTAGAGATTCAAAAGATATGTTGGCAGTATCGTCCGATACAAACTCGTAACCTTTCTTCAACAATCGAGTAATATTTGTGTTAACTTGGTGTAATTTGGAATGAATCAATGCAAAAAGTTTTCCTTCCCTTGCAAACTTTGAAGTTGGCGTAGTGTAGAAGGATAGCCTCAACTTTCAAAGGGTCTACCCTAGTTCCATGAAATGACACAATAAAACCCAAAAGTCAGTCGGAATCCACACAACAAACACATTTGTGTGGTTTCGAATGTATACAATAGTAATGACAGTGAAGGAAAATGGCTCGAAGATGGGCCGAGTGATCTTGGCGACACATGGAATTCATCGGTATATCATCAAGACATGGTTGGATGATGTGTTTGATATCGTGCAAAGCATAAGACATGATGCACTGAAAATTCACACCAACATTATTCAAACCAAAAGGCAGTTTCTGGTAGGCAAAGGTACCTCAAGGACAAATGAAAGTAGTCTTGTTTTGATCCGAGGGAAAAATAGTAATCTAATTATAGCCAGAAAAACCATCCATTAAGGAGAAGATTTCTCTCCCAGCACAATCGTCGGTGATATGGTCAATGAAGGGGGTTGGATAATTGTCCTTCAGACAAGCTTTATTGATATCCCTATAATCTGCACATACACGGATCATGCCTTGTTTCTTATTTATCGGAACCAGATTGGATACCCAATTGATTAAAGTCACAGGATAGATAAAGTCGACTTTAAGAAGTTTTTCAACTTCAATCTTGATAGCAGTGGCTTTATGAGGGTGTACCGGAAGAAGTCTCTGCTGGATGGGTTTAGTGTCTTGGTAGGTCTTAATTTCGTGCACAATGATATCGGGGTCAATACCCGACATCTCTTTGTAGCTCCAAGAAAAAATGTCATGGAATTCTTGAAAAATGGCTTTATAAGTGACAACCTCATCAACAGAACATGAGGATCCGATGTGAACATTTTCAACGACTCTAGGTTTAATGTATCTGTCAAGAGGAATGGTGGGTGAAATTTTACTCAGGTTCGCTTCATATAACACATCGTGTGCTGACCCCGGAACAGAGGAAATGACAACAATGGTCGATGGATTCGAAATATGTTGGTAACTCTCTATGGTGTGTTGCTCTAGGAAGAGAATGGAACGATGATGTCCATCATCCCATGGGGTGTCTTCCATAGACATGACTGACATGATCACCTCATTGGTAAGAAAGATCATGTGAAATGGATCGGGAGATGAATCACAGAGAGAGGGAGTTGAAGTGGTTTCTGATTGAATGACTTGATAAGAGGATTCAAAATGGACTTAAGGGAATTTTTTCTCCATAGAGAAGATAATCACCAGGTTCAGTTTCTATCCACTGGTCATGAGACGCGGGGGTTTTGCGAACAGAGGTGGAAATCATGTTGATTGAGGTGACAAAACGGGGTGGAAGATCGAGTGGTGGGACTAGGAATGTACCCATCAAAGTTGAATCTTTCAGAAGACCCACGTCGACGTTCTCATACCTAGGAGGTGTCTTTGAGATAAAGGGTACGTTGCTAGTACAGGAATCAAAATTAAAAAAGGCTAGTTGTTCAACAATAACTACCTTTCCTTGGTGTGGGAAACGTAACACACAAAAAAGGGTAGAGACAACTGCACGCATGGAATCAATCCAGCTATGGCCAAGTGAGAGGTTATAATCAAGAGGTGCATCAAAGACCTCAACTTCTACATTGACCGATTTGCCTTCCAACGTAATAGACAACAAGGGAAGAACACTGTAGGGTTTAAAACCATATACATTGAAGGCCTTAAGTGTATTGTGTGATTCGGTGAGGGGAGGAGATCCAATGGATTTCCAATAGGTAACAAACATAACGCACATCGATGCACCCTCATCAATAATGGTTCTATAGATATTCTTGTTCTCCACGACAACTTGGATCTAAAACACTAACTGAGAAGGTAGCCTTGGAATGTGATATTCCAAGTCAAATATTATCAAATTCATATCCGTGGGATCAATTCCACCAATGGCCTTTAACAGTTCCTTCTATTGAACAGGACAAATTTGAAGGACTTCGAGAGCTCACATCGTGGAGGGTACTTGCGCAAGGTCTTCTACAATACTATGTTTTTGAGTATCACGCGAATGAGGGTTAAAGGCATACTTTTGAACAATGCCTTTTGGAGGGGGGAAAAGAACTGTGTCGAGACTCGGTCATTTGAGATGAAGAGGATCATTGGGAGGTGAAGTTGAGGGATGTGGTTGAACCAACGAAGCTGGTAAATCATCAAGTTTCTCCTTTGAAGGAGAGTAATCTTTGGCCTGAGTTGTGATTGCAACGTCATTATTTTTAGAATCACCAGTACACATAAGGACATATGAAGTGGTGGAAGGAGAAGGTTGGTCGTGAATGACCAATTGGGCTTGTTGCTAAGAGAGGAAAGGTTGTCACAAAATGATCGGAGTGGGAGGCTTCTTGGTCCCTTGAAGGAACTTAGTGACCTCGGCTTGTCTTGGACAATATTTCATGTAGTGATCGTCACCATAGATAATGTAAGGATATTGATGTTTACACTTATACTTATCATCAGCAGGTTGCATTTTGGGTTTTTTGGATTGTGGATTATTATTTTTATCCTCCTTGTTCTTACCCTTTCCTTTTGTAGATTTATTTTTACAGGCAGGGGTAGACTGAACGGAATTAACCTCAGAAGTTTTGTCGATGGAAGGAGTAGGATTCATACCATGTTGAACATTAGAATCATTATATTTGGGGTTGGTGTGAGGGGCATGTGTGGATTGCGTTTCAGCATGGAAGGTGCCAATCACACCATCAACAACATGAGAAGCAGCTGGGGTTGTTGAGGTAGCGATGGTATCTAGCCTGAAATCAACTTGAAAGGATTCCACTCATAATTGTGGGTATACCTTCAAGTGACAACTGTAATACATGAAATCTATACACCAAGACCAACAAAGCAGGGTGAGTAACTCTGCCAATCTTAATGCGACCTCAGGTTTGACCCTTGTATGAGAAGGACTTCTTAGGACAAAATGTTGCAAGTGGATTTGAGCACTCCCTATCACAAGATGCTACAGTTTGTTTTATGCTTTGGAGAGTGTGCCTTAAAACCTATTCCAAAGTACTAGCCTAGCTAATGTTGGTGAGAAGAGGTTCCAGAAAAAAAAAGTTACTAATAAATTTTAAAATTATGCAGTGTTTTAGAGGTTGTTGTTTACTCAAGACGGAGATGGAAATGAAATCGATGTCATATTATACCTTGACCCAATAATATGCAAGAAGAGATAAATGATGCAATCTTTCAATTCAATGAACTCTAATTAAAGTAGGGATAATGTATTTCTTTGGATGCATGAAATCTATGAAACACAATATCTTTTACTTGAATGAATACAATTCCAAACAATCATAAGATATAAAATTTCCAAATTTGCTCTCTTTTAAAAAAAAAAATTGAATGAAATTTTTTTCTTACGAGCGATTACTAAAAAGAATAGATGACTTTAATTATTCCTTTCCAAAACCAAATAAGAGGTATAATGAATAAAGGAAAATGTAATCGAAGAAAATGAATACACTCAACACAATATCCAAATCGAACTTTCAATGAAGATAAAAATGAAGATGACAAGAAAGCGTTTCGCCAAATGTAAATGAAAATATCTTTCAAATCAATAAGCAATCCAGAAAATGTAAAACAATCCAAAACTTTAATTAAATCAAACATCTTTTTATCAATCAAGCACTCAGATCTAGATCCAGAGATTATATCCTTATTGACAAAATCAAGAAGAAAAAGCTTGCGAAATGACAAAAAAAGACTTTCAATCCTTGAAACACAATCAACAACAAGTCTTAAACTTAGAAAATAGTCAAATACTGGCACCAAAAGTTCATCCCAGGTGATCAAATAAAAATTGGGTAATAGAAGACAAAAAGGCCCAATCCAACAAATCCTACAGGAAACGTCGTAGCTCAGCAGTAAGATACAGTGCGGTGAAAAGAGGTCGTCGCAGGCTAGCTATGAGACAAAATGCGACGATTATGCACTGAATTAAATAGGTAGGATACGATGATCAAGGAATGTCATAGGATGTATATGGGATAGAGTGCGACGATCTCTATAAATAAGGACAAATTGGACAAAGGACAAAGAATCTAAATGAACTTTCAGACCCAGGGAGTCCAGATGGATCACCCACAGACTCAGAGAGTGAATTAACACAAAAGGAGGTAGGATAAATGCAAATGGACAACAAAAACCAAAATCAAGTCATATCCCCAATACGGTCACCAAATTTTTTATTGGAATTATCAGTAAATGCGGACATAAACAGATCTCCCTAGATCCACCTAGATCTAGAACAAAACAAGATAGGACATGATGCTTTCCCTAAGCTCTAATCATTGAATTTACAATCTGACAAGAGATGAGTGACATACTGTTTAAATATCGCTTCCTCATATCTTTGTTGTCCTCACTCTACTCCGGTGCTCCTCTGATATTGTATCTGCAAGGGAACACAAGCCAACCAAAGTGAAATCAACAATAGTATATTCAATGAAAACGTGTGCATGTGATCAAGTAATCATACAATAAAACGAGAATGGTTTTATGGGAAAGAAACATGCCACTATATTATATTAAGTAAAAGTAGAAGATACAACCAAACAACCTTGATGTCACAAGGTCCCCTTTCAGTGGCCCTTTTCTCCAACACACACACTTTCTCCAAACTTGCATCAAGAAAATCCTCAATAACTTGATGAACTAAAATGAATCCCTCAAGCATCAAATGAAGTAGAATTCCTCACACAATTCTTAGCCTATTCAACCTTCATTAATCTCAATTATTTTCTTAACCTTTTCCATGAAAAATCTCTCCTTATATAGGGGAACAAGAGATGGCTAAAGATATTAGGATGATCCCACCAAATCAAAGAAGTGAGTAGGTTCCCAACCATATAGATTCCACCTCACCTTCTAGAAGATTCCCTTATAGAACTTTCGTGAA
Organism: Picea mariana; assembly: GCA_032191745.1. Taxonomy (NCBI): domain Eukaryota; kingdom Viridiplantae; phylum Streptophyta; class Pinopsida; order Pinales; family Pinaceae; genus Picea; species Picea mariana. Next base: position 256,783 of record JASDQU010103952.1, read on the forward strand.
CCTCAACCTTTTCTTAGTATTTCAGCATCGCCGCACCCTAGCTATAGGACAGCCTGCGGTGACATCGCAAACCATTTTCAGGGTAGAGGGCAATGATCAGGCATTGTCACACCCTGCCTATAGTGCACCCTGCGATGATCTTATTTAATAGGGTTTTGTAGAAGAGAAATACAATCACTTTTATCATGAAGAAAAGATCTTTTGGGAACTTGAACACATCTTGTAAAAGGATCACTGGGGTGACCAAAATAATGTGTAACACTCTTAACATGAGTGATGTTGAAAGATAAAAGGTTAAAGATAAGTGCCCAAATAGTTTGGGTGTATCGTTCTATCAGCTTGTTTATAGGAGAGCATATCATACATATTAGGTTCACAACAAGATTAGAATCTCCAAAAACTGAAAGGTGACAACAACCAAGATTACAAGAATTTTCAATGCCTAATAATAAATCTTCGAACTCAGTTATGTTGTTTCTACAAGCAAACTCTAATCTATAAGACAAATTATGAATTTTTCCTATAGGGGAAACCAAGATAACGCCATCCCCATTACCTTCATTAGAGCATGAACCATCAAAGTGCATGTGCCACATATCATCATCTAAATCATTTTTTTCCAAAGGAATATTTTCCTCCTCAGCAAAGATGGAATACACTCCTAGGTCCTCTTCGATATAGTTTACACTAGATTGTGGAACACTCTCTATGTAGGTTGAAATCCTTCCCTCTCTAAGGAATATAATTTTCTTACCATTCTAAGGCATGGATAAATGTGTCTCATCGAGTGAGAGGTACCCACTTGTTAAGGCTTTCCAATCTCTTCCTAAGATAATCAATTAATTTCTTACAGGCATATTAATTACTTGAATGCTGAGGGTTGTCCTTATCTCAGGATGAGCGCATAAAACCAAGGTCACATCCTTAATCTCGCCTATGGTTGTTTGTTGTAGACTATTATAGGAGAGCATGCTTCTGGCATTTTAATTTGTACAAGACAAGCCTAACTCTTCCATAATAATCTTTGACATCACACTTGGGCCCAAACCGCCATCAATGAGGCAAAAATGGTCAATATTATCCATAATCTTTACAGAAATATAAAAAAGGGGATTTTTTACAGGATATCTAAATTTATGTACAAATACTTTATTTACTGAGGAATCCTCTTTGTTTACCTCTTCATAAAGATTTTCTGCAACGAAAGTTTTTACTTCCATGAATTGTTTTAGATGCATTTGTTTTTCAGGGATGACAACCATGTCTAGAAGGGTTGCATCTTCTTTGATGTTAGCCAACTAATTCAAGATATTGTATTTTGAAGAGGGGAGAGGGGGAGTAATTACTTGACTCTTAGGAAACTTAGGAACCTAGACTATAGCAGAAAGTGAGGATGATCTCGAGCTAGAAGAACTACGGGGGTGGCTCACATTTGACCTTGGGAGCATAGGCTTTGTTCCTAGTGTTGATGACCATGACATATTCTGGCTCTGAAAAATCTAGGACAACCATAGTAGCTTCTCATATCTTACCAAAGATATTATCTTTGACACTCGTCTTTACCTCACATGTGGTTTCCTCGTGGCGTTCCTCACATAAGTTACACCAACTTCGAGGCAAGATAGATATAAGATGAAAATTATTTTCAACCGAAGTTTTAAAGGGGGGCGCAGAAGGGGATGAAGCTCTAGGGGTGATAGGGGTGGTAGTTCCTTTACACTCATATGCTATCATATGATTGTTTATGTCTTGTACTAGATGTAAAAGGGCAGACATGTGTGTCTATCTAATCGATTCTCCTAGGAAAGACCAGTTCTTTCAAGCTATTCTTCATACTGTGAGAAAGTATGCAGAGCATAACTGAGATTATCAATGGATTTTTCCTCAAGCCTATGATGGTAGGGGGAAGGAAATGCATTGTAGTAATGCATGAAAGTGGCTTGGTTCTGAGGGCAGATGAGTTTGGGAATTTGATTGTATAGCTTGGTGAAATGCAAGTTGAAAGACTTGGTGGTCTCAACATCCTTATAGGTGACGTTATTGTATTCCCTTAACTTCTCGACTGGGCTTTTATATTTCGCATAATTTGATCGAAACCAATATATTAACTCCTCCCAAGTAGACAGGATCTTAGGAGGAAGGTCAAATAAATCAGCCGTAGCCTTTCCTTCCAAGGAATTGACAAATAAGTCCATGCAAGTATCATTGTCGTTGGCCCCTATGTTATGACAAGCATTAGAAAACACCACCAGGTTCTCATTTGTACTGACAATGTTATTTCCTGAAAACCTAGGAAGATTCTCTTTAAATTTAGGAAGTGGACGAGTAGTAGGTGCTAGGTTAAGAGGAGAGGACTCATGCCATGGTGTGGTTGTGGTGTCTTACTCGAACTGAGAAATCCCATACTTTTTAATGACTTTGGTAGGACTTGTGGGAGATTGGACAGGGATATGGTGGCTACATAAGCTACCAATCACTGATGCCGATGAATACTGAGAATATGTAGCACTTCCACTGCCACCAGAGCCACCACTAGATGCCATATTGTGGATGATAGATGAGGGGAAGAAAGAAAAACTGGATGAATCAGACAAAGTTCTCCTTAGAGCACTTTTTTGGGTAGATAACACAATGTTCCTCCTTCCTATTTCAACAATAGGATTGATTTCAGGTGACAAGCCTCTTCTTCTTCTTGAAGAACAAGAGTCTAATGACATGAAAGAAAGGCCAAAACTGAAGAAACAAGAAGGTTACTACTGATTTATACATTTTCTACATCTAGCTTCCCAACGTTCTTGTGCACTAATATCTCGTTCAACCGTTGCCCAAGAATGGTTAAGTTCAGCACAGGTGTTGGCATTGTCTAAAATGGTGTTAAACAAGTTCAAAGTAATGATGGTTTGGACTTGGAGACCAGGCTCAATATTGGGTTGCCTTGCCTTATATCGAGGCATGCGGTAATCCAGAGTCACCGCAAGCGGACCTATGGCTGACCTACAACAATCCCACATTGTGTGTGTGCCTTCTCTCACAACGTGCGCAACTCAAAATATTTGTATGGATGTTTGGCCAATAAAAACTCCAGGGAGGAAGAA
>JASDQU010103952.1:259938-274197 GCA_032191745.1 Picea mariana
CTCCTTGTGGTTCCAATGGAGGTTTTTGATGGTCAGAATGTTTGAGTGGAGGGAGAGAGAGCACGAGGACGAGGATTACTTCATCGGGAATGACCTGGGAACAATTAATTCCCTCCAATAGTGTGGGATGCTAAAGTTCTTCAAAATCTAGGGCATGAGGGCCCAATTGAGGTTGCTTGAATATTTATTCCACATGTGGGATGTGGACCATTAAGAATTCCATGTGGGGGCTGACACACTTAGTCTAGATATAGAGTATATCTATTTTTTGACGGGGTTGTCTCACTGTGGGTCCCATGTGACATTGACATGTAGCAAGGGTGGTAGACTACTGATGAATGAGTATATTCGGCAATATTGTGTACCAGAGGATGAGATACATAGCAACAAGGTCACTATTAGGGATGTCCAGGACTTGCCCCTATGGACAATCCTTTTCTCCATCTCACACATGGTGGGGAGTGCATCTCCTCATATATCTCTTCAGAGATACTTTCAGTATGTAGTGGAGTGCATGGAGCCCTGTGTCCTTAATTGGTGTGATAGGGTTCTCAGGAGCATGAAGAAACAACTGACCAAGTGTAGGAAAGGTGGCCTGAAACAATTTGTATAAAGGTCAATTTTGGTGTCCTTATTCCTAGAGAGGGTTCCACACTTTCACCTACAGGTAGAGTGGGGCATACCAGCCCCACAAGATTGAAGAATGAAGAGGTGGTGTGACCTCATGACTCGACATGTGACTGGTCCTATCGTCAAATATAATGACGTGTTCTTTGATTGGTTGAGGCCCCAGATGCTGATGGTAGATGACTATGCGTATGTCGTTTTGGAATTTAGAGGTGACCCAGACTTGGTTCTTCCCGAAGGCTCTCAATGGGGGAACTTAGGTAAGAAGCACATTTTTATTTTATAATGTTTTTGTATTTTTGAATATGAAATGTTTTTAGGTTTTTTATCCGATGACTAATCAGAAAGTTCTTTGACAATGCAGACGTGGGACCTCACCAACCTCCAGGTTCATCCCCCATCTAGAGGTGAGGGGAGAGAGTCGAGGTAGCGGGATTAGCCACTGTCAACTATGAGGCTACAGAGAAAAACCTAGCGGGATTGAGGGAAGATGTCCCAGATATCTCTATCAATGAGATCCTGAGACATTACCAGTGCCACACAATGGGTGTATCTTTTTCTATCAGTCGATTGCTCCATAGAGTATCATGAGAAATCATATTTTATCATGAGCAACATACTTGATGCTATATTTGTATATGAAGCCATGTGCTTCTCATTTTTGATATTTTGGTCTTCAAACAAAAACACTTTTTGTAAAAAATTTATCGTTATATATGCATGAGGCTTCTACTGACTTACTTACTTTATATACAAAATGTGATTGGAATTATAAGTGTCTCAAATGTGTGTCTAACACATAATTAGATAATGCATATGTTAATGTATTTAGAAATCTAGGAATGTGTTGATATTCAATGTAATAAAAATGACACTCCAAGAGGCACATTTGTAATTATACCCTTAACAAAGTAGAACTTCATATAACATAGAAATTACTCAATTGTAGTACTACTAACTGAAAATTAAGTCGTACAACAAGATGAAGGATTCCAATTGAAACAACGTCGGTCAGAAATTCGATGAATGCACTATATTCTGCGATATTGTTAGTTACATGACCGAGGAAAACATTGCGTAGACTGATCAGTTCGTTCGTAGGTTTGTAGATTTCCCAAGAAACATATGCTAAGTTATGAGTACTATGAATAGCGCCATCTGCGAAGCCAATATAGGGTAGAAAGGACACCGACATCTGGAAACCAAGCACAATGAAATGTAAGCAGTTGGGGGTCAAAACCAAACAAGAAAAAAGAAAAAAAGTAGCACACAAAAGTATTATACAGTAAAAATACAAGCACTCATGAAAAAATGACTTAAGCATAGTACTTCTTCAAGTAAATCCCATTTCTAGGTTCACTCAAAGGAATGCCATAATAATCCACTAAATTGTAATCTCCCTTCTCCAACACTCATTTGACAATGTAAGGGCCTCACCACATAGCCTCGAATTTACTATCCCCTAGAAAATTATGATCTTGTTCATAGAGGAGAACTAGATCACCTTCAGAGAAAATACATGGCTTGACATGTTTGTCGTATTGGGATTTAACATGTTTTTTCTGAGTTTCAATAACCAGGGTGACATCATGATGGGTTTCATCTAGTTGCATTAGGTACAATAGATTTTCCTCTTTAGCAGAGGTGTTTGGGATAAGTTTAATGGCTAGTTTCAAAGATGGTATCTCACATTCAATCGGAAAGACATATTCGATACCATAAACTAACTGGAAACGTGTGAACCTAGTGGAAGACTTGAAGGATGTCCGATAGGACCATAATTATGAAAACAAAATCATGTGACAACTTGTCTTATGAGTTCCTATCATCTGTTGAAGAATAGTAATAAGGACTTTGTTTATCGCTTCAACCTGTCCATTGGCCTATGGATAATAGGGGGTTGAGTTTTCATGCCGAAGACCCAACTTTTTAGTAAGTTCAGACATCATGAAATTTTGAAAATGACTACCATGATCAGTAATGATAGCTTGGGGAACACCAAACTGAGCAATGATATGATTTAATATGAACAATGCTGCAATTTTCCCAGTGTTATCGAACATAGGCATCTCCTCAGCCCATTTGGTGAAATATTCCACAACTACAATGATGTATCCATGCCCCCCGACCGAGTGAGGGTTACATGTCATAAAGTCAATGCCCCATTTCATGAAGGGACCAAAAAAAAATACAGGGTGTAAAGGAGCATGAGAAGATCTTATTTTGTTGTTATAAGTTTGGCAAACATGGCATTTCTGGACAGTCGTAATGAAATATTTAAAAAGTGAGGGCCAGAAATACCCTACTCGCAAGATCCTTTGGGTAGTGGCATACCCAGACATGTGATCGCCAGATGCTCCAGAGTGACAGTCATTCAAATATTTCTCAGCCTCATCATAGGTGAGACATCGTCAAAAAATAGATTCAATACCATGATGATAAAGAGTGTCACCGATAATTATGTGTTGATGGGCTTGATACCGTATACGACGACGGTCTTTACTAGTAAGGTCGGGCCAGAAATTTTGAGTCTGGTGATAGATGATAATATCTCCATACCAAACATCATTGAAACTGATTAGAAAAAGGGATTCGTCAGGTAAGGAATCCTCTGCCACATTTTCTGTCTCCATGGAGGGAAGTTCACATATCAGTTCGGTGAAAACCAAAGATTTCTTAGACTTAGCGCATTCAAACTCTAAGTCAAACTCCTAGAGAATCACTATCCATTTGGAGTACTTTCCCCATAGCAATTGGCATGTGAGGATATGCTGCATAGGGTTGCAATCAGAAATAAAAATGGTTCTACGTAATAGGATATAGTGACGAAAACGTTGGACAACTTGAACAGCTGCCAAGGCCAGTTTTTCAACATGTAGGTATTTGGCTTTGGTGGTCGTGAGACTCTGAATCAAATAGTAAATTACATGTTCATCGTGTGAATCATCTTCTTGGACTAAAACCATGGCAATGGTAGAGTTCAAAGTGGCGAGGTAGAGGAAATAGTCTTGACTATAATCCGGTGGGAAAAGCAATGGTGTACAGGTTAGAGCAAGTTTCAGAGCTTCAAAATATTTGTTGGCAGTATCATCCCATACAAACTTGTAACCTTTCTTCTACAGTCGATTAAATATTTGTGTTAACTCAACATAATGTGATCAAGTCGTAAAGTGTGCCCATTTGTGAATAAACAAGATATAGGTACTGAGCACGACTAATCGCCTTCTCTTCAGTGACAACTCCACCCATGGAAATATCACAGACAATTTTATTAATGAATGATTTGGTGAACCACTTAGCCAATAACTTATCAGGAAGGTTGATTTTGATCAAACATCGTATTCATCTCCACTCGTGAATGTGATCGAAAATATGGGTAGCATAAGATTTCTTGAAGGAACTCAAAATTTTGGTTCCTGTCTCGTAACGAATTGACAATTGGTAATGCATGAGGAAAGCCATGGCTAGGTTATTAAATTTGTTAAATAAGCCTCGCATTAATTCTATGTACCACTTTGTTGTTGAACCCATGAGTGCTCGTTGGAAGAGTCGTAACCTAATGGAGTCGTGCATCAATGAGTTGGATGAACACCACAGGTGGAAAGTCATAACATGATTGTTTGGATCTTCTCCCGGTCAAACGTCAAACTTGGGAATGTCGGATGGTAATTTGGCCGGTATGACGGGCCAATGGGGAGAATGTAAAATAGGATCATTCAAGATCATAAACAAGTCAGGTAAATAAAAAGTGGCTAAAAAAGGCAACTGTCGATTCACTTGAGGATACTAGTGACTTTGGGGAGGAAGCCCCATCGGTATACCAGTAGGACCATAAGCAGTCTTCATGTAAGTCAAAATTCCTGAAATATTCTATCGTGGAGGATTTGGAGGCATCTAGCCCATAGGGTTGGGTTGATTAGATATGTTCCCTTGAAAAGGGACATTAGAGTGAACGTTCGGACCCCAAGAGGGATTCAAAGAACTTAGATACGGCTGGAAAAAGTTAGGGGGTACAAAAGAGGTAACTTGAGGATGTTCCCCCCCAAATGATTGTGGATTTCCTTGGGAAAGAAGGTTCCAAAGTTGGGCTAGTGATCTTGGTGTGTTATGTCCATAGAGTGGGTTATAGGCTCCAACCTGAGGTTGTCCTTGAGGTTGTGCCCCAATTTGAGTTTGACCCCCAAATTGAGGTTGCCCCCCAGCTTGAGATTGACCTCCAATGGGAATCCGGAAACCATAAGTGAACAAATGAGTGGTGCCTCCAATTGGATTGGAGCCACTAGGGACAGATCCCCCAAGAAAAGGTGGATAAGACCCTCTGGAGAGGACCTGAGAAGGTGTAGGAACAAAACCAACAACAACATTGTACCCAGGAGGAACAAAAAGTCTAGAAACTCCGAATGGAACCTGGGTAGGAATAACAATCGAAGAATTCAGAGATTTATACCTAGGTGGAAATGATGGATTCGGTCTAGATAGAAGTGGTGTCCCAATCAGAGCTTGGGAGATAACCACATTCCTAGTAGGAATTACGGTAGCTTTTGGTACCATAGTAGAATGGGCCATCTGGAGAGAAAGGGTCGAGCGAGGACCAACTGACTATGTGTCTGGAACAACGGTGATATTGTTGGTTGTACCATAAAAATGGCCTAGAGGTACCATGTAGGTAACAGACGTTTCAGACAGTTGTGATATGATAGGTGGATCAGGACTCGCCCCTAAGTTGTCATAAATCTCCCACACAGTGCGAGGTGGGGTTCTAAATGCTTCATTGGAAAGAAGGGGATTCTCTACTCCAGGGCCTATATGAGGTCTAGTCGGTGCTACAGAAGTTTCAACAACAATTTCTCCTTATGAAATCATCCAAAGAATACATCTCTCATATCCAGTATACAGTAACAGAGTTGGGGGAAGTCAGAAAGCCTCTATAGAATAAAAAATAATTCGGAAACCTTCTAAAGAGTTGGAGCTTTCCACTTGTGAGGTTACATTGTCCTAGACTACTCTCTGCTCAGGAGAGCCCTCTGATGGATTAGGAGGAAAAGGGAGGTAACCTTACAAATATTTCGAGGGTAACCTTTCATTCTACGTGAACGACGTGGAGGGTCAATGTTGGCTGAACCAAATATTTTACGAAAAAAATCTATGGCCAACTACGGAAACAAACAACACTCGCTAATAAAATCTAAAAATCAAAACAAGCAAACAAACCTTCTATCTCAAATTCACTAGTTGGTGATGAAATACAATGTCACGAAGTCAAGACAAGAAGGGGCTAGGATAGAGTGGGTGGAAAATTTACGTTGACGACCTAGTTAATGGACTTACACCCTAGTGCAAGCACCCACACATAATCGTGGGTATACCCTCCAAGGATCCTAAGTGAGTCTGTCCAACATCGATTTCAAGTACCGTGAAGACTTTCCCCTCCACATTCACCTCATTTAAAAACCTAAAGAGATATGATACTAAGGTTACCAAGTACAACAATGATGCCTGCAGAAATAGTTGACAGTCCGATTGATGCAGACCCCCTACCTCAGCAGGGTTCTGCGACCTCCCGGTCTCTGGATCGATCTTCTTCTGAGCTGAAATGGCTCTTTGGGCTTCTGCTGGAACCCTTTGAATGAATCCATAGGTCCTTCTTGAAAACCCACCCTGTGCAACTTAACACCAGGCACGAGCCTTACATCTCCATGCAACCACAACCTGGCCTTAGCACAAGCGCTTTTCGCAACTCGCGAGTTCGTGAGTCAAATACCCTTGACTCCTCTTTCTCCAAACATCGATACCTGAGATGTGATATGGGTATGGCTCCTCCTTGTTAACGCCTTCCACACATAACCACCAGCTAGGGCTAAGTGCTAGCACTACTCGCAACTCGCAACTTTGCGAGTTGGAGTGTTGAACCCTCGTGCTCCTCCTTTGCAAAATCTCGAAGCACGATAAGTCAGCGATGGGTTGATCCCTTCCAAGGTGACACGTGTATGCCACCTGTCACCTACTTCTGCCTTTTCTGTGCGCTCTATGTTTGCACCACCTATCAACCACGCGGTCCCCACCTAACAGATCTGACACTTGTTTGTACAAGCCCTCAGTGCTCGACACTTTGTGACTTTAGTGATCAAGGTGCAACTCCTTCACCCTCCAAAACCCCGATACATGATGTAGCGAGGCACCAAATATCACGGCTCTCCTTCCTCCTCAATCGACAATTCAGGTCGAATCGTGATTTCGTGATTCGGGGTTTTGAAGCGCAAAGAACTCCACCTCCCAGCTCACAATACCCAAGTTTGCGATGTGGACCAATGGTCCAAATCTTCCGCTTAGTCAACGACCAATATTGAATCCCATCTATCCTATTTTCAGGATGTCTGTGGAGTCTTCACCTCCCAACTCCCGGTGACCAAAATACTGCTAGCTTCCAGATCTCTACCACTTGTCCTCCAAAATGGACGATCCTGATGCTTTCGGTACTTGATGAGTCCTCTTCCTTCTGTTGTTACGAGGTTTAAACCTCATGCACCTTTCCTAGATCTGACGGCTCATGGCAACTCGACACTTCTCCCTCGAAGTTTTTGTCATCCGTTCTACCCTTCTGTGTGGCTTCCCAGGGATTAAACCCCTCGCACCTTCTCTCGGATCCGACGGCTATCAGTCCTTGGTGCTAGACCTGATGGCCCAAATCCTTTTTATTGTGCACCTTCCAGGGACTAAACCTCGTGCACATATCCTTGATCCAGTGGCTCTCAGGCCACTACACTCTAGATTTGACGACTGGCATGATTTTGCGATCTCGACGATTGCAAGTATGGGGTGCAGCCTCCTCTGCTCCTCCAACTTTCGATTATTGAATGTATGGATATCAAAGGGTTTGAACCCTGTGTGCCTTCACCTGATCCAATAGTTGTCGAGTATTGGTGCTAGATCTGACGGTTCAGATATATACTCCTTGCGCACTCTCCTCCTACTACCTAGACATAGATTCATTAGTCCAGATCTTTCCTCCCAGCACCGATCCAATGGTAGCTGTGCTCTTAGTCCTGATCTTCTTGGCTTTCTTTGACATAGGGGATTTTCTAAGTCTCGAAGGTATCGACCTTCGACTCTTCCTCTTGAGAGGTCGGTTTCTTTGGGTCTCATCTACATTATAGAAATGATGTCCCTTTTGAGCTTCATCCTCTTAGAGATTTACTCCTGTGCACACTTTGCGTTATAGGAATATGAATAACTTAGATTCGATAAGTTTTCTAGAAAAGAAAACTCCTTATGCCCACCCGACATTCTTCTACTTGATGCACACCTTACAGAGCCTACAAAGTATTCAACAACCTTGTGAGTGTCTTCTCCTGTGACACTTCTCTTCTCTCTGAACTCAAAATAGAGTCCCTCCTATGCACTCTATGCATGCGCTCAATTCCCTCTTGGAAAAGTTTTACATAACCTTTAGTAGTTCTGTCTTCTCCCCGTGCTTTTACTGCACAATCTTCACCTCTAGAGTGTTTAGTAACTCTAAGGCTTCTCCTAAGTTGTGAATTCTCCTGGTGTTCCTTCCTAGCATGTTCTCCTCTGATCTCATATGAGAGATTTAGATACGCACTCCTTGTGCTGGCTACATAACCTCCTCTGTTCTGTTGTGCACCCCTTGCACAGCCTAAAGAACCCAAATAGAAATCAACAAACTCACAAACAGATAGTAAAATCTATCTATCACCTGTGTCTACAACATTCATTCCTGAAACATAAACACATGAAAAACAATATGTAGGAAAAATTTATTTTCTATTAATCCAGAAATTCCTATACAAGGTGTTTACAAAGGTTGGACTGTTACAAGTCTCAGCTCTCTCTCTCTCTCTCTCTCGAGACCTCTCTGCTTCGGTCTCTCCTCCTATTCTAATGCCCTTCTCTACTCTTAGAGACTAATTACCAAAGAGGGCTCTCTCGATCTTATCCTCAACCTCACCGTCTATGAGCTATCATTATCACAGAGCGGCTCCTACGGCTACATTACATAAATGGATGCCCAGTCTTGACTACATCCTGGGCTTGCTGCAGGCAACCATTAAAGGAAACCTCAACCAATACCTATACAAAGGCACGGTCTGGCATTAAAATCCTTACAACATTTATTGAAATTTCAAATTTCAAAATTGAGAGGGCTGCGCCTCTCCCTTTATCCATTAAATGCATGCTGGATGTGATGGCTAGCTGGCACACTGCTTACATGGAGCGATGCTCCTGCATCACCAATCCACGCGCAAGGGAAAGGTATCTAACATGAAATCAACTTAAAAGGCTTCCACTCATAATTGTGGGTATACCTTCAAGTGACAACTATAATATGCGCAATCTCTACACCAAGACCAACAAAGCAAGGTGAGTAACTCTGCCAGTCTTAATGCGACAATAGGTTTGACCCTTGTGTGAGAAGGGCTTCTCAGGACAAAATGTTGCAAGTGGATTTGAACACTCCCTATCACAAGATGATATAATGTGTTTTATGCTTTGGAGAGTGTTCCTTACAACCTATTCCAAAGTACTAGCCTAGCTAATGTTGGTGAGAAGAGTTTCTAGAAAATAAAAGGTACTAATAAATTTTAAAATTACACAGAGGTTGTTGTTTACTCAAGAGGGAGATGGAAATGAAACCAATTTCATATTATACCTTGACCCAATAATATGCAAGAAGAGATGAATGATGCAATCTTTCAGCTCAATGAACTCTAATTACATTAGGGATAAGGTACTTCTTTGGAAGCACGAAAGCTACGAAACACAATATCTTTTACTTGAATGAATACAATTCCAAACAATCATAAGCTATCAAATTTCCCAATTTGTTCTCTTTTAAAAAAAAAAATTGGATGCAAATTTTTTTTTATGAGCGATTACTAAAAAGAATAGATAACTTTAATTCTTCCTTTCCAAAACCAAAAAGAGGTATAATGAAGAAAGGAAAACGTAATTGAAGAAAATGAATACACTCAACACGATATCCAAATCGAACTTTCAATGGAGATAAAAATGAAGATGACAAGAAATCATTTCACCAAATGTAAATGAAAATATCTTTTAAATTAATAAGCAATCAATAAAATGTAAAACAATCCAAAACTTTAATTAAATCAAACATCTTTTTATCAATCAAGCACTCAGATCTAGATCCAGAGATTATATCCTTGTTGACAAAATCAAGAAGCAAAATCTTGCGAAATGAAAAAGAAAGACTTTCAATCCTTGAAACCCAATCAAAAACAAGTCTTAAACTTAGAAAATAGTCAAATACTGGCACCAAAAGTTCATCCTAGGTGATCAAAGCAAAACTGGGTGATAGAAGACAAAAAGGTCCAATCCAACAAATCCTACAGGAAACATTGTAGCTCAAAAATAAGGTACGGTGCGGCGAAAATAGGTCATCAAAGGCGAGCTATGAGACAGAATGCAACGATTATGCACTGAATTAAATAGGTAGGATACAATGATCAAGGAACATTGCAGGATGTATATGGGATATAGTGCAGAGATCTTAGTAAATAAGGAAAAATTGGACAAAGGACAAAGAATCTAAATGAACTTTCAGAGCTAGGGAGTCCATATGGATCACCCACAGACTCAAAGACTGGATTAACACAAAAGGAGGTAGGCTAAATGCAAATGGACAACAAAAACCAAAAACAAGTCGTATCCCCAGTACGATCACCAATTTTGTTATTGGAATTGTCGGTAAATGCGGACATAAACAGATCTCCCTAGATCCACCTAGATCTAGAACAAAACAAGATAGGACATGATGCTTTCCCTAAGCTCTAATCATTGAATTTACTATCTGAAAAGAGATGAGTGACATACCGTTTAAATATCACTTCCTTGTATCTTTGTTGTCCTATCTCTACTCCGGTGCTCCTGTGATATTGGATCTGCAAGGGAACACAAGCCAACCAAAGTGAAAGAAACAATAGTATATTCAATGAAAACGTGTGCATGTGATAAAGGAATCATACAATAAAACGAGAATGGTTTTATGGGAAAGAAACATGCCACTGTATTATATTAATTAAAAGTGTAAGATACAACCAAACAACCTTGATGTCACAAGGTCCCCTTTCAGTGGCCCTTTTCTCCAACACACACACTTGCTCCAAACTTGCATCAAGAAAATCCTCAATAACTTGATGAATTGAAATGATGCCCTAAAGCATCAAATGAAGTAGAATTCCTCAAACAATTCTTNNCATTAATCTCAATTCTTTTCTTAACCTTTTCCATGAGAAATCCCTCCTTATATAGGGGAAAGAGAGATGGTTAAAGAGATTAGGATGATCCCACCAAATTAGAGAAGCGAGTAGGATCCCAACCATACAGATGCCACCTCACCTTCTAGAAGATTCCCTTCTAGAACTTTCGTGAACCTCAACCTTTTCTTAGTATTTCAGCATCGCCACACCCTAGCTATAGGATAGCCTGCGGTGACATCCCAAACTAGTTTTAGGGTAGAGGGTGACGATCAGGCATCACCGCACCCTGCGTATAATGCAGCCTATGACGATCTTATTTAATAGGGTTTTGTAGAAGAGAAATCTAGTCACTTTTATCATGAAGAAAGGATCTTTTGGGTACCTGAACACATGTTGTAAAAGGATCACTGGGGTGACCAAAATAATGTGTAACACTCTTAACATGGGTGATGTTGAAAGATAAAAGGTTAGAGATTAGTGCCCAAACAGTTTGGGTGTATCGTTATATCAGCTTGTTTCTAGGAGAGCATATTGTACATATTAGGTTCACAACAAGATCAGAATATCCAAAAAATGAAAGGTGACTACAACCAATATTATGGGAATTTTCAATGCCTAATAATAAATCTTCGAACTCAGTTATGTTGTTTGTACAAGCAAACTCTAACCTGTAAGACAAATTATGAATTTTTCCTACAGGGGAAACCAAGATAACGCCAGCCCCATTACCTTCATTAGAGCGTGAACCATCAAAGTGTATATACCACATATCATCATCTAAATCATTTTGTTCCAAAGGAATATTGTCCTCCTCAGAAAAGATGGAATACACTCCTAGGTCCTCTTCGATATAGTTTACACTAGATTGTGGAACACTCTCTATGTAGGTTGAAATCCTTCCCTCTCTAAGGAATATAATTTTCTTACCATTCTGAGGCACGGATAAATGTGTCTCGTCAAGTGAGAGGTACCCACTTGTTAAGGCTTTCTAATCTCTTCCTAAGATAATCGAGTAATTTCTTACAGGAATATCAATTACTTGAATGTTGAGGGTTGTCCTTATTTCAGGATGAGTGCATAAAACCAAGGTCACATCCTTAATCTCGCCTATGGTTGTTTGTTGTAGACTATTATAGGAGACCATGCTTCTGGCATTTTCATTTGTACAATACAAGCCTAACTCTTCCATAAAAATCTTCGACATCACACTTGGGCCTGAACCGCCATCAATGAGGCAACAATGGTCAATATTATCCATAATCTTTAAAGAAATATAAAAAGGGCGATTTTTTACAATATATTTAAATTTATGTACAACTACTTTATTTACAGAGGAATCCTCTTTGTTTACCTCTTCAGAAATATTGGCTACAATGGAATTTTTTACTTCCATGAATTGTTTCAGATGCATCTGTTTTTCAGGGACAACAACCATGTCTAGAAGGGTTGCATCTACTTTGATGTTAGCCAACTGATTCAAGATATTGTATTTTGAAGAGGGGAGAGGGGGAGTAATTCCTTGACTCTTAGGAAACTTAGGAACCTGTATTGTAGTGGCGAGTGAGGATGAGCTCAAGCTAGAAGAACTATGGGGGGGGCTCACATTTGACCTTGGGAGCATAGGCTTTGTTCCTAGTGTTGATGACCATGACATCATCCAGATCTACAAAATCTAGGACAACCATAGTAGCTTCTCGTTTCTTACCAAAGATCTTATCTCTGACACTCTTCTTTACCTCACATGTAGTTTCCTCATGTTGTTCCTCGCAGAAGTTACACCAAATTCGAGGCAAGATAGAATTAGGATGAAAATTATTTTAATCCGAAGTTCTAAAGGGGGGTGCAAAAGAGGATGAATCTCTAGGGGTGAGAGGGGTGGCAGTTCCTTTACACTCATATTCTATCATATGATTGTTCATGTCTTGTACTATCTGTAAAAGGGCAGACATGTCGGTCTATCTAATTGATTCTCCCTGGGGAAGACCAGTTCTTTCAATCTATTCTTTATACTATGAGCAAGTACGCAGAGCAAAACCAAGATTATCAATGGCTTTTTCCTCAAGCCTATGACGGTAGGGGGAAGGCAATGCATTGTAGTAATGCATGAAATCAGCTTGGTTCTGAGGGTGGATGAGTTTGGGGATTTGATTGTATAACTTGGTGAAATGCAAGTTGAAAGACTTGTTGGTCTCAACATCCTTAAAGTTTACGTTATTGTATTCCCTTAACTTCTCGACTGGGCTTTTATATTTCCCATAAGTGGATCGAAACCAATAGATTAACTCCTCCCAAGTAGACAAGATCTTAGGAGGAAGGTCAAATAAATCGACCGCAACCTTTCCTTCCAAGAAATTGATGAATAATTGCATGCAAGTATCATTGTCATTGGCGCCTATGTTATGACAAGCATTAGAAAACACTACTAGGTGATCGTTTGTACTGACAGTGACTAGGAAGATGCTCTTTAAATTTAGGAAGTGGACAAGTAGCAGGTGCTAGGTTAAGAGGAGAGGACACATGCCATGGTGTGGTTGTCGTGTCTTCCTCGAACTGAAAAATCCCATACTTTTTAATGACTTTGGTGGGATTTGTATTAGATTGGACAGGGATATGGTGGCTATATAAGCTACCAATCACTGATGACAATGAAGAATGAGAAGATGTAGCACTTCCAGTACCACTAGAGACACCACTAGATTCCATCTTGTGAATGATAGATGAGGGGAAGAAAGTCAAACTGGATGAATCATACAAAGTTCTCCTTAGAGCACTTTGTTGGGTAGATAACACAATGTTCCTCCTTCCTATTTCAAAAATAGGATTGATTTCAAGTGACAAGCCTCTTCTTCTTCTTGAAGAACGAGAGTCTAATGACATGAAAGAAAGGCCAAAACTGAAGAAACAATAAGGTTACTATTGATTTATAGGTTGCCTACGTGTATTCCCAACGTTCTTGTGCACTAATATCTTGTTCAATTGTTTCCCAAGAATGGTTAAGTTCAACACGGGTGTCGGCATTGTCTAAAATGGTGTTAAACAAGTTCAAAGTAATGATGGTTTGGTCTTGGAGACCAGTCTCAATATTGGGCTGCCTTGCAATAGGCACAATCATTAAGAAATAAAACAATCAAAGAAATATCAAAAAAATAGATGTATCGATGAAAATCGAGTATAAAAGTTAACCAGAGAGATATCAAAGATCTCCCTAGTATGGTCACCAAATAAATGTTGAGGAAAAGATATGAACTAATCTTATTCAATCATTTTCATATTTTTCTTGGCTAAAGCAAAATATATAGGAATGTCACCCTAGCTTTATAGCCATAAAAAATAAAATCCTAACTCACAAGTATCAATTACAAGTGCTTAGGCTAGTCTTTTTCACAAATAAAAG
>JASDQU010103953.1:101872-112365 GCA_032191745.1 Picea mariana
CATCTTTATAATACCTTAATTTTCTTTTTTCCTCTAACTCTTTATCACACCACATTTTTTCCTTAAATTTTGATATGATGTTTTTTTTAATAGTATCTTTATTCTGCAAAATGGTTTCGTGTAAATATCATGTAAAAGATTGAACCTTTTCTATATACTCGAATATCTGGGTTATCCATTCTGGTAGCTTATCCACACCTCTTATGCACATTGTAAGTTGATCAGTCTCCAATGAATAAATGGAACAAAAAAAAATTCGATAGAAAATAAATAAATGATGTCATGAAAGCATAGTTACCTATGCCATTTATTGGAATTAGAATTGCTGAAGGAGTTTATCAGCCGATCTAGGTATAATTTTTTTACCACCAACTTTGTCACATAGAACTCCAAGTTACAATATTTTCTTCTACAACATTCAAAGAACATGCATGAATGGATCGTGGTAGTGGAAGTGGTAGAGTGCAATTTAATCAATGTAAATTGGCCTCCATAATCAATATATTACTTATTAAAATCTCATAACAACCAAATATAAAGTTATTTCTGCTAGTGCAAAGTCTGCGTGGAACTAGTAGCAAGATCTAACTACAAAAATTGTTTTAACATTGCATCACTTTAAATAATAACTTGATTCATTTGCAAGGATGGTTCCATGACACTTATCAAGCATGCTCTAAACGATCACAGATTTGAGAAAATCAAAGGACAAAAAATGTAATTAAACCAACATTCTTAAGTTACCTTAATCCTAGGAATAGTGAATCATATTGCTCAAATCTTAGATCATTCAGATTTCTTTTAGAACATTGATCAAGTTTAAGAGATGTTAAACAATAATTTATAAGAAATATTGCAAGGATTATTCCTAAACTTTGACCATGTCTAGAATGTATTATTGAACCATACCATTGCATTTTAAATGATCAAATTGTTAAAGAAACCTTCAACAAACAAAGCTAAAAAATCTAAATCGTTTAATCTAAATGTTAGGCCGCTCCATGGACAGTTGCATCATTATGTTAGAAAGCAGGTTTAGGAACATATTTATGCTTGAATCATTGAAACAATTCTCAACCCTAAGCCCAATCGAAATATGTAAAAGAAAGTATTCTAGAAATAGAGCTTTAAGCATCAACACCTTAAGCTTTTGCATGTAAAGATATATATCGACAAAGTTCATACATCACTAGTAAAGGTGAAGGGGCGAGACTAAAACTAAATCGTGCATGTAAATCCTTACACCATCATATATTTCAAAGAGTTGGGAGAAAAACGCCTTATACGAGTTTAAAGAGAAATACCAGAAGCATTAGATAAACCTGAATGATGTCAAAAATCTCAAATGGGAATGTTGTAAATGACACTAGAATCAAGGTATTGCTTATATGTATGACATTTAGCCATTGTAAAAGACTAGAAACCCTTGTCACACAAAGAGATTTATGCTACTTGATATAAATTCAGATATGAAGAAACACAAATTTGCAGGTTGTTTTATTTCTTATGTGGGGCATTACCTATAAAGTAGCATTGTTTCCACAAATTTGGCCAGCGTTAGGATTTGAAACAAATTCATCCCACTATTTTATGTAGGGATTTAGTTCCCCCCTAAGCATATAAACCATGATATAAATGAGATCCTTTATAGTTTTGGTGATATCCACAGTTAGATTACAAATTAAGAAGGCTAGGGAAATGTTCTGTAAAAATTGTAGTTCTGGGTTTAAATTCCAGACTAAGGAAAATTGTTTCACATAGAGGCTAGAAAATATGATATGGAAAGGGACTTTATATGTACCCTACGCTGTGCAATTTCTACAACAGACAACTGGAATTAAAATTTCAACTGCATATATCTCTAAACTATATTCCAAAATTGGTTGGGCTTGAAAAATGGAACTGTTAGAAATTACACTCAAAACTTGCCTAGCAGGTGAGTTGTGACAATAAAATGCATACATTCACACAAATTCCAAACAATCTTACAAATTCACAAATAAAACTACGTAAGGAATTACCATAAATACAAAGATAAACTTATCTTGTTGAAATGGGTAGGCCAATAACTAGCTAAGTGAGCGATTTTCCACCCAACCGTAGGCAATCTAGAGCGGACAACCCCCCCTATTGGAGCTATGATACCACCAAGGAAAAGAAGGAATAAAATAAACAATGAATTTTAGACTTAACATATTTAAACCAATGACTTTTACCATTGGCTTCTTGAGGATAGAGAAACACTAAGGCACCCACATTACCTACCCCACACAACACAAGGAGCACCTCCTTCTCTGTTGTATAGTACCTTATAAAATCCTCCTTTTCATGTTATTCAACGCGTGCATAGAAAGGTCTAAGATGATATCTGAAGCTTATGCAAAAATTCCCTTGGTTTCTTGTCAATTTTCTCCATCTAAAAGCTTTCTCTCATGGTTGGTCTATTCTATTTGGACTTGGCTCTCCATTTTTTGTTGTTTAACCTCTAAAAACTCTTTTCTTCCTCCTTTTCTAATAGATCCTCTCTCCCCATTTGAATTTCCTGCATGCATAATGGCAAGAGAATTCAAACTCAACTTATTTTCCTAGTTCGAAGAATGGAGGGGAGACAACTAGCTATATTTTAGGAAAGGGTGGCTTAGATTGATTAATTTGTTTCCTCGACTCCTCTTTAACCCTTTTAGCTTTGAAATTCAAGTTTTCAAATGGGTGAGGGTTGAAGGTAACATAAGGTAGATGTTTTTAGACATAAACCATTCTTAGACCCCCTCACCTTTACCCTCTTTTGGTATCATATCCCTTATAGTGTTAGGGTCCTAACCCGCACATAGGTAGAACAATATATTTGGATGTAATAAAGGTCAATATTAATAAGGCCTTTTAATAAAATAGAATAAGGCGGATGTAAGAAGACCTAATAGAAGCTTTTGCTTCTAGAAGGATCTTCCTCTAGATGCTTCTTTTTAGTATAAATAGGAGTCGAGGGTATGAGAACCCTAACTTGAATATTATTGTAATAGAGCTATGCTCAACTGGAGGTTACCCCCCTCGAAGAGGCCCGTGAACATTGCTTTCAGATTCAAAGTGTTATTTCTGTTATTATTCTCTTATCATTTCAGTGCTATTGTGGTGAATGTTCTGGTTATATTGCTATTATTATGCCATTCTAGCATTTTATTTCTGTTTTGCATACATTTTATATCTGGTATATTACAAGTGGTATTAGAGCACTTTCCTTGGCAGAAAGTGTGGGTTAATTTTTTTTTTCCAAGGTAGAGATGTATTCCAACGTCTTTA
Source organism: Picea mariana (assembly GCA_032191745.1). Taxonomy (NCBI): domain Eukaryota; kingdom Viridiplantae; phylum Streptophyta; class Pinopsida; order Pinales; family Pinaceae; genus Picea; species Picea mariana. The sequence continues at coordinate 105,170 of JASDQU010103953.1, forward strand.
AGCCACAGATATCTGTTGTTACGCGCATAAACCCACGGTTGAGGGATTCATACACGTAGGAAACACAAGTGGTACTTAAGTGCACATTTGTTGGCCACCCTTGTAACCCCTGTTGGTACCCCTTCGAGTTGTAGCACATTAGACAACACTTGTTTACGGATCAACCTAGATTACCTGAATCCCTCTTTAGATAAACTGATCGGCTGCCTGACTGCTATAGTGTCACCGAGAAAAACACTCGAGAAGATACTCTCTAGTAACTGGGTAGTCGGGTAGTACGGCTAAGGGTATGGTCTATCCTCTTTAGTTAGTTCCCTGAGATATTGGGCCGAGTACTACTATTGGACCCCGCACGTATAACAGAGAGCTATAGCATAGGGCAAACCCTTGTCTGTAGAACCCTTGAATACCTAACCCTTGGGGACAAAAACAGAAACAAATTAAAACATACAAGATCTATTGCCGCGCAACTGTGTTTGGGTTGCCAAGTAAATACACATTTCTTTTTGGTTAAGCCTTTGGGCATTTTCTCTCTGTAGTATTCTTCAGATCGAAGTACAACTCCGTAGGTAAAAAAATTTTCACCATTATTTGAGACCTATTCCATTGGATTCATCTCTTTGCCCTTATCACATTCATCCATATCATTTTTTGGCAAAGTTTTTGATCCCACCCGCTCCTTTTCAGTTCCCCCATCCTCCTGGCCCATACCTGTAGCCAAGACTTGGAAGCTCGCTTCAACACCTTGCAATCTGGTCTCATCGAAACCCAACAAGAAGTGAAACAAATCAGTGCCAATGTTGCAGCCATCAATACAACCATGTAGTCCTCAATGGAGGAAATCAAACAAGACCTCACCACCCAGCTTGAATCAGTCTTTTTAGCACTCTGCACCAAACTGCATATCCCTACAGATAACCCTTCGTCTTCCTCACCTCCACATCATGAAGGTGACCATTCCTCTGATTCCAATAACTCTCAAAACCATCACTTTCAACGTTACCTACACCTGCCTCGGGTAGATGTGACCAAATTTGATGGCTCGAACCCCACTGGTTGGGTAACCCAAATGGAACATTATTTCTCTTTATACGACATTACATATGACTTGACCAAACTCCGGTATGGTGTTCTCCATCTAGATCAAGAACGGTGGCAATGGAGAAAAACCTCTCGTCAAGGGTATATTGCTTGGACACACTTTGTGGCAGAGATTTATGAACGCTTTGACACTGACACCAACCATTTGGGTCATTTGACAAAGTTGAAATAGTTAGGAACAGTGGAAGACTTTATAGCTGCCTTTGAGTGCCTGGCTTTTAGAACAGAGGGCATGTCTGATGACTTTTTCCGAGAGTATTTTATTAGCATCCTGAAGGATGAGATTCAGGTCCATGTCCTCATGGCTCGGCCTCAGAGTTGGGTGGAGGCTACTAAAAGAGATAAAGAAGCACAACATGTTGTATATTCTCAAAACCAAAAACCCTCCTTTCTCCCTCGCCCTAAACTAGTAAATCCCACTACTCCCTCTGCTCCACTAAAGATCCAAAAATTGACTAGGGCTGAAATGGCTAAATGCCAACTCAAAGGCCTTTGTTATAACTGTGATGACAACTATTTCCCAGGCCACAAGTGTAAAGAACAAAATATTTTTATGGCCATCTCCGAGGATATTTCAGAAGAGGATGTAGAAACTATCCTTGTGTCTAAGTCACCTGGATCCACTGACAAAACGCCTCCCTCAGACCCTCCCGAAGTAGAACTGGTCATTTCCCTCAATGCTTTTACTGGCTTATCCGCTCCCCAAACCCTCAAGCTAATCGGTTACATCAAGCATCAGAAGGTCATTATTCTGGTTGATAGTGGCAACACCCATAATTTTATTCATGGCCGCATTGCCCAAGAAACTCATTGCTACATCCATGCCGTCAATAATTTACAAATCATGATTGCCAATGGTGGTTCCATGAAATATGGAGGGCGTTGTGAAAATGTGCGTCTCCAAAATGGTGACTACCACCTGAAATCCCATATGTTTTCTATCGACATGGGAGGTTGTGACATTGTGTTGGGTGCAGACTGGCTAAGGACTTTGGGTCCCATTCTCATGGATTTTAAAGACTTAACCATGCAATTCAACCAAGAGGGCCACCAATATAAGTTCCAAGGCATCACCGCCAGTTCACCTGAGATCATTAGTTCCCATCGCATGGAAAAGCTGCTCAAAAAAGGTCATTCTGGTGTTATCGCCCAACTCCATGCCATACAAGCAACAGAGACACCCTCGATCCTGCAAGACCTCCAAGCCATCATTTATGAACATCAATTGGTATTTTCCTCTCCCCAAGGAATCCCTCCTTCCCGTGGTGTTCATGATCATTCCATTCCCCTTGTACCCGAAAGCCTTCCTCCCAATATCCGTCCGTATCATCACCCCTTTTCCCAAAAAAACGAAATTGAGAAAATGGTCTAGAAACTCCTTAATGCAGGCGTTATCTGCCCTAGTACGAGCCCCTACGCTTTTCCTGTGGTCATGGTCCTAAAGAAAGAAGGTTCTTGGCAAATGTGTCCTGACTTCCGTGCCCTCAACAAACTTACCATCAAAGACAAATTCCCCATTCCTGTCATTGATAATCTCCTGGATGAATTGAGTGGTGCCCAATTCTTCACTAAACTGGATCTTCGTTTGGGCTACCACCAGATACATATGAAAGAGAAAGACATTCCCAAGACTTCCTTTAGAACTCATGAGGGCCACTATGAGTTTTTGGTCGTGCCCTTTGGCTTGTGTAATGCCCCCTCCACCTTCCAAAGCCTCATGAATCATGTCTTCCGTCCTTTTCTATGCCATTTTGTCTTAGTTTTCTTTGATGATATCTTCATTTATAGCAAAACCTGGACCAACCATCTTTCTCATGTGGATCAAGTTCTCCATCTACTCTCTTAGCACCAAATTTTCTTGAAACAGTCTAAATGTGCTTTTGGCACCTCAGAAGTAGAATATTTGCGTCATCTGGTTGGCAAGGATGGCGTTAGGGTGGATCCTAAAAAGATTGAAGCTATGCAAGACTGGCCTCACCCAAGGACTCTTAAGATCTTGTGTGGATTTCTGGGCTTAACATGGTATTATCGAAAGTTTGTTAAGAATTATGGGAAGATTGCAGCACCTCTCACTGCTCTCCTAAAAAAGAACTCTTTCACTTGGACTCCAGCCACTGCCCAAGCTTTTCAAACCTTGAAGATGGCCATGTGCACCACTCCAGTACTCGCCCTTCTCGATTTCACAAAGACCTTTGTGTTGGAATGTGATGCCTCAGGGAAAGGAATTGGTGTTGTCCTTATGTAAGAGGGTCGACCTTTGGCCTTTACCAGCAAACAACTATCTGAAAGAAATATGGGAAAATCCATCTATGAAAAGGAAATGTTGGCTATTTTGCATGCCGTTGATCTGTGGTGCCTTATCTATTGGGGCAACATTTCCAAATTAAGACAGACCATTAAAGCCTCAAGTTTTTTCTAGAACAACGCATTTCATCCCCAGAACAACAAAAATGGGTGACTAAGCTCTTTGGATATGATTATGAGATCATTTACAAGAAAGGCAAAGACAATGTGGTTGCAGATGCACTTTCCCACAAATATGAAGATGAAGGATCCCTTTTTTCTCTTTCATTCATTATCCCAGATTGGCTCCAAGATGTTCATCAGGAATGGCTACAAGATCCCAAAAGTTTGCAGCTGATCCAACAATTGCAGTCTAATGCTCTAGCTTCTCCAGGGTGTTCTTGGCTCCATGATGAACTTCGATACAAAGGCCGTTTGTATTTAAGTAAACAATCAAAGCTTAAATCCACGATACTTTATGAGCTTCATGCTACACCCACCGTAGGGCACTCCGGGTTCACCAAAACCTATGACAGGGTCAAACGTTTCGTTTTCTAGGATGGTATGAAACAGAACATTAGTAATTTTGTTGCTGAATGTGATGCCTGTCAATGCAACAAGGGAGAAACAGTCAAATCTCCGGGCACACTACAACCGCTCCCGATTCCACCTACTATTTGGAAGGATATCTCTATTGATTTTATTACTGGCTTACCCAAATCGGAAAATAAATCAATCATCATGGTGGTTGTTGATCGCCTTTCCAAGTATGCTCATTTCTGCGCCCTTCAACACCCGTTTATAGCATCCACAATGGCTCAAATTTTCATGGATCAGGTCTTCAAGCTTCATGGCATGCCACACTCTATTTTTTTTTATCGCGACCCAACTTTCACAATAAATTTTTAGCAAGAACTGTTCAAGATACAAGGCACCAAATTGCATCTCAACACAACTTATCATCCCCAGAATGATGGCCAAACAGAAGTGGTCAACAAGTGTTTGGAAACATATTTGAGGTGTTTTGCCTCGGAAAAGAAAAATCAGTGGGCTCAATGGTTACCCTTAGCTGAATGGTGGTACAACACTTCATACCATACAGCTACACACATGACTCCTTTTGAAGCAGTATATGGACAGAAGCCACCTTCAGTTCTCTCATACTTACCAGGTGTCTCGAAGGTCCATGCGATTGACCTAACACTTACATCTCAAGAGGCTATTCTCCATACACTCAAAGAGAATTTGGTCATGGCACAGAATCACATGAAGCAACAAGCAGATCAAGGTCGCTCTGAATGTCAATTTGCAGAAGGGGATCAGGTGTTTCTTTGACTGCAATCTTACAAGCAAACTTCCCTTAAGGCTGACCATTGTCAGAAGCCAGCGCTCAAATTTTATGGTCCTTATACCATTCTCAAGTGTGTGGGACAAGTATCCTATCATTAGCTTTGCCCAACCATTCGAAGCTACATCCTGTTTTTCATGTTTCCTACTTAAAGAAGGTGATTGGAGCTAAGTGCCACATTCAAACCAACCTTCCAGAATTAGTTGAGGAAGGATCCATTTGGCTATAGCCAGAAGCAGTTTTGGACCAGCATGAGCGTTGCCTACGTCAGAGAACCATCAAGGAAGTGCTAGTCCAGTGAAAAGATACAACTCCAACAGATGCCACTTGGGAACCATCTACCATTCTGCAACAATTTCCTCATCTCAAGCCTTGAGGACAAGGCTGTTTTTAAGGGGGCAGACATGTTAGGGTCCTAACCCTCACATAGGTAGAACAATATATTTGGATGTAATAAAGGTCAATATTAATAAGGCATTTCAATAAAATAGAATAAGGTGGATGTAAGAAGACCTAATATAAGCTTCCGCTTCTAGAAGGATATTCCTCTAGATGCTTCTTTTTAGTATAAATAGGAGTCAAGGGTATCCGAACCCTAACTTGAATATTATTGTAATAGAGCTCTGCTCAAATGGAGGTTGCCCCCTCAAAGAGGCCCGTGAACATTGCTTTCAGATTCAAAGTGCTATTTCTGTTATTATTCTCTTATCATTTCAGTGCTATTGTGGTGAATGTTTTGGTTATATTACTGTTATTCTGCCATTCTAGCATTTTATTTCTATTCTGCATACATTTTATATCTGGTATATTACATATAGGTGCTCAAGCTCAACTGATCTTGTTCTTTCTTTTTTATTAATTGAAAAATAGAAAACTTACATATTCACAGTACCATGGTATATCTGTCCCACAAAGTTAGTGTAGTAGAACAATTAAATATCTGTGCAGAGTATTTAAAAATTTAGTTGCAATATTTCAAGGAGTAAAAATTGGGATATGACATTCTGTCCCCCTTGGAATAACACAATCCTCAATGTTTATTTATTGCAACAATGTTATGATCAAAATAGGGATGGATATTCTTCTCTCATGGCATCCTCCATCTCCCAAGTGGCCTCATTTGGCCCAAAGTGCTTCCATTGCACTTTTACCCGAGCAATGGCTCAGTTCAAGAGCATTGTGACTTTATTGTCTAGTATGCATAGGGGTTCTGGCTAGAACACTACCTCTGGTTCCACCAAGATAACATTCCAATCAATAACATGGTTAAAATCATCTACATATTTTTTAAGCAAAGATACATGAATTTTTTTTTATGTATTTTAATATTTGCAGGAAAAACAAGTTTATAAGCTATTGTTCCTATTTTTTCCAAAATTTCGAATGGTCCACAATATTTGGGTGCATTCTTGGCATAGGCTCCAAGCTTCAATGAACTCTTTTGCAGTTTCTCTTTAAGATACACATGCTCGTCGACTTTGAATTTTTTTTTGCGTCGTTTTTTTGTTTGGGTAACTCTTTTGTCTATCTTTGGTTGTCTTCAAGTTTCATTTGATCTTGTTGTCTTCAAGTTTCATTTGATCTCATTGTCTTCTTGCTCCATGTATTTCAACATTTATGGTCCAAGTGCGATTCTATTTATTGGGTCTTTCTAGATTACTATTGTATTACAACTTCTTCCATATAGTGCCTCAAAAGGACTCATTTTTAAAGATGACCGGTAACCATAATTGTAAGAAAACTCTACCAAATGTAGGTAATCCTCCCATTTATTTGGTTTATTCATGACGCACATGTGAAGCATGTCTTCCAATATTCGTTTTTTCCTTTATGTCCACAGGTTTGTTTGTGGATGATAGGTAATAATAAAATTTAATTGTGTACCCAAGCCTTTGTTGGATTACTGAGAGGGGGGGTGAATCAGTAATAACGTAATTATAATCCTTTTTCTTCAAATGTTATATCAATGTAGAATTATTATCCAAAAATGAACAGTAATAAATAAACAATCACACACATGAACAGTACACCAGTGTTTTACGTGGAAACCCAAATCGGGAGAAAACCACGGAATGCATTTTCTTATATGTCTTGAAGAATTACATTCATTGGAAGCACCAACTTCCCTTGTTTTCCAGCTGCAACTGGAAGGAGGCTCCAACCCCCTAGTTTCTCAGGCTACAACCTGNCTTCCAGTTGCAGCTGGAAGGAGGCTCCAACCCCCTAGTTTCTCAGGCTACAACTTGAGGGAAGATCCAACTCCCCAATTCTGTGGCTACAACTAGAAGGAGGCTACAACCCCCTATGTTCTCCGGCTACAACCGGAAGGTGGCTACAACCACCTGTCCTTGCCCCGTCCTGCCACCCTGAAGTAGAAGTAGAATGATGGAACCACTGTCACACTATCACTGTGAGATATAATGCTGTAAACCTGTACCAATAATTCTGAACCATGTATCAACCT
>JASDQU010103953.1:127025-139247 GCA_032191745.1 Picea mariana
GCCAATACGAGTTTCTCGTTGCTCCGGTCGACGGGGAGGTATGTGATTTATTGGATAGTGAGGAAAATATTGTCCTCGACATTGTAGAGTAACCATAGGCAAGGATGGATTAGAGAGCATGTAAAAACATTTGATTTATAGCAGAGGAGCCACCAGATGAGAGAGGTAATATTATTGTTATGTTTTGATCAATCTGTTTGCATATTTTTATATCTCATTTAATGCGCATGTAATTTATTGTAAAATTTTGATTAAGTTATCTTATTATTATTATCTCTTGTTTTAAAAATATTGGAACATATGTTGGGGATGAGCCTCCCCAACATGAGGATGAGGTGATGGAGGAGGTAGAGGACCAACCTCCAGTAGTACAGAGACCCCACATGCCATACAGGTTGAATACGAGAGTTCAACCAGAGGTGGCAGATCAACTATGTTGTGTCATGACTAGTCACAGAGTGGTACCTGCACCCATTAGAGAAATATTATGGGTACACGACCTCTATACTATATGGAGGCATTTTCCTCGTGACATGATGATGTTGATGAGTCATATTGTTGGTGTCGTCAAACTGATTGATACGTTGAGGGGTGCTACTCATGATCCCACTACATCTAGCTCATCAGTAGAGCCATCCACATCCTCTACTCCACCACATGGTCCTCCTCTTGATTCTCCTCCACTCGAGTCAGATGCACCATGTACTAATTGTCTTACTTCCCCTACAAATGTGTCTGAACTTGCATCCACATTTGATACTCCTCCTCCTGCTGCTCCCCCTTCACATGTGTTTGAACCTATATCCATGTCCGATCCTCCTCCTGCTCCCCCTCCACATGTGTCTTAACCTACATCCTCCTCCTCCTCCTCCCGCTGCTTCTTGTTCACATGCATCACCATATTCTACTGATCCTCCCCTTCCTCCTCCACTTATGTCACCATCCATCAATCATTGTCTTTCTCCTAGTTCACATGTGCCATCATCCACCGATCCCCCTCCTCCTCTTCCTCCACATGTGTCACGGGTTTTTTATGCTTTGAACGGTATGTTCACATCAGATACTGTTGCACATATTCATGATATTGATAGAGAGACATTTGATAATGCACTTTTGCTGACATTTATTTTTGAGATAGAAGTTCTTGATAGAGGCTCTACCTCTGGTAGTAGAGACATTGTCACACTTGGCTCTGGTGGTGGACCTTGCTAGTAGTGGTACTAATTGACATTTATATTGATTATTTTATGTTTGACTTGAGATCTATATATGACATGTTTATTGCATATTTTGTTGAGATGTATATTTGACATGTATATTCATATGTATATCACTCGTGTATATTATGTTTTTCATATAATGTTATGGTTGTTATTGTTTGATTTATAAAATGTATGAGAATGCTAATGACTAACATTGTTAATGATTTCTTCGTTTTTAAGTGAAATTTGATATGTATCACTCATTTAAATTTGCAGTTATCATATAATGTTTAACTTTACTTTTATGAAAGCGTTTAATTTGGATTGTGATTGCAAAATGTTATAACCATTAATGCCATATAATGTTTAACTGTTCTTCAAGGTGAATTGTTTGTTGTCCAACAAGATACAATATGTTGATTAAACATGTTTAGAAACAAAAATACTTAAATATGATGAGTGAAACGATTGTGATTTGAATATTTATGTATTTTTCATATATTATAATAATAACACTATAACATAATTATTCACTAATAATAATGATGATGATGTAATAATAATGTTATTTTTTAAATTTGTATTATTCAAATATTACAAGACAAAGTTATAATATAATTGTTTACTAAAATTACGATTATCATATTTTATTAATATTTATTTTTTTCAAAGATTTTATTAATTTATATTATCCAACTATTATAATATATGGAATTTATTCAATTAAATTAAAAATAATAAATTTAGAGAATAATAATGCATTTCGATCTATACACTTTCGATAAAATGGTTTCACAATTTTTTACTCTAATACAAACTTTATGAATCTTCTATTAAAAAATAATATCACGCAACATTTTATAATTAGTATTTTAAGAATTAGTAAAGTTGACAAATGTTTCTACGCTTTTAGATAAGTATGGATCATTAAAATTTTCCTTAATTTTGAATAGTCTCTAGAAAAAGACTCTTTTAGAATTTCCATGTCCTTCGTATATTGACACTTATTTCAAGGAGAATGTAAACATAGCGATTAATATAAGTTTATATAATTATAAAACTAAAGGATGCAGTGGAATAGGTGAAGGACATGATAGTTGCACTATTTAAGGTAGGGAATGCCATCAAAATTGGTAATGCCAACACCACAAGTGTAGATGTTGCAGAAAGTTATTTTGTTGGATTTGTCCTTAGAGGTTCAATCAAAGTAAGTATATATTTATTTGAATTTTGATTTTTTCAAACAACACAAGTTTTGAGGTTTGAATATTTTTTAATATCTTCATTTTTTGCTAAATAAAATATAATTTAAAATAAATCCTTATTATTGTACGTCACCAACTTTGTGATATCTCAATTAATTCTTAGTAATTCAAAGGTTAACATATTTTAATACAATACACCATAAATTTTCTATAATAATCAATAAATACGACAATAAAAATATATCAAAACCACATCTTATGCTTGTACTATTTAATGTATTTTCAATATGGTGGTTGTAAATGGTTGTTAACTTTAATATCCAACATAATTACACAATGAATTAAAAAAAAACCATAATTGGCCATTGTAGATACCCATAATAAAATGACACATCCACAATATAAATGTCAAAACAAATCACTAACAAATCAATCTTTATTGATATCACCTTGATTTTCTTCCTCGCTTGGCATTGTAATATTGTTATTCTCAAAAAATTGTTTAGATCTCGAATCACGTCTGAGTACGGACCACCAATCCCCATCCAACACATCTAGGTAAAAAACAGTTGGTTGCAATGTTTTGGGAAAGCATAAGGCTCCTTACTTTGAACCCATTTTTTTTTAGGTTTAATATATATTAGCCCATTGTCATGATCTTCCTTTACATTTATCCAGTCAAAGGTATCCCACCACTTGCAACAAAAAATAATACATTAAAACAATGATAACTCCACTTGCATGATCTCATGTATCTTTCTAATGTAACCTAACTTCCCCTCTATTTGGTTTTCATCACAGTGGCTAGCACGAATAGATTAGTCGAATTTGACCTCCACTCCAAAATATTGTGTGATGTGTCCGTCATCAACATACTCAGTGCGAAAATAATGTCCATATGCCCACATGGATGGGAAAAAATGCATCTTTAAAAATGCGAACAAAGGATGGTGTCATATGTCTAATAACAAAAACATTAATAAAAACATAATACGTGTTACAATTCAAATGTGAAATATTATAAATAGAACGTGGTACTCAGAGAGGTAGTACAGAGTTATTGCATCTGATCCCTATGTATAGTGCATCCATATCTTCTCCACGTGGGTTACGACCGAACACCACATATTTCTCTTGTATCTAGTCAGCCACCCAATTGTTGGGGCATATATTTGTCATATTTTCTTTTAAATGAATTAGATAAGGCATGCTTCTACCATTCAACCACCTGAATGATTTCTTGTCACTGTCCCATTTCCTTCTTTTCTCTTCATACAACGTGACCCATAGTCGTGTTGCCTCTGCATTGTAAAGAATGAATTTATTGATGACATCCATTTATAAATTCACTAATGTATACAAACATTCAAAATGAATAGCATGTGATCAAATATATATTATCAACTTAAAGAATGAATTTATTGATGACAACAAAATTTCTAAATTCATTGATGCATAAAAGAATTCAAAACAAATAGCATGGGATGAAATATATATTATCAACTTCAATGTAAACAATTTCTTTGTACTAAATTGACAAAATATAACTACTTACTCTTTATCAAGATCCCTTTTCCATTTGTTTGGAGTATCTCCCCTTCCCTTTTGTCCTTATCTTGATGGTCATCTCAGAATACTTCCCCTGTTGTGTCGACAATTTGCTTGATGTACTCATTGGCATAACAAAACGACGCGTATACTATGTACCCCTATGCCATAGAGCCCTCTAGTTTTTCCCTTTGTCAAACAAACCCCTTCAATTTTTTCATGTACCTCTCTAAGAAGAACATCCAATGACATGAGAGCATCCCAACTAATTCATCCTCATCATGTAGGTGAATTAGAATATGGACTTGCAAGTCCATAAAAATCGTGGGGAATTCCTTCTCAAACATACAAACAATCTTAGCTATCTCTCGACGCCACTGTGGAATTCTAACCATATGAATCTCCCTTGATTTTATCCAATATACAAATGGAAATAATTTCGATATGGAACATCACATGTCATGGGGGAAGTCATGGTTCACACAACCACGCACAAACAAAGGATAATGACACTACAAAATAAACACACACATCATTAATTTCCATAAAACTATGAGTGCATAACATATTTTTACCGACGTTAGTATAGAAGAAGGAATCATGTATTCAACATACATACCCTTAGAAGGTTCATATGGTCATGTGATTTAAACCTCGACAAATTCCCTTCTACAGTGAAGCACCATTGTAGAGTCGACCTTTACAAAGAAGGTGCCTTCACACCCAATATAACATCCTTTGCCATATTAAGATTATCTTTCTTCAAAATCCATGGGACACCAACTTATTTAAAATACCAAGAGGGACCAACCTCTCCTGTAGTTTCGTTTATGGGCCAATGTCTCTTTTTAGTATTTGAAGCAATGCGATCTCTCCTGATAGCCAACGTGTTGCTTTTATTCTATGATATGTGCCTCCATAAAGAAGATGAAACATTTTTTAATATATGCATGGGATCTAGTAAGCGGTCAATTTTAAGATTCTCCCAATATGGAGGCTCATAAAATACATATTTCATTTTCATCCCAATAGGCATTTTCTCAACATAGGTGTCAAAAAATTCAGGATCATCAAACATAGATTCCCCATTGAATCAAACAATTCTTCCATTTCCTTCTCCTTCTCCATGTCATATGCCCTATTCCAATCTGTTGGTGTCATTATTTCAGGTCTTTGGGTTCTCTTTAGTTTACCATTGAAAGTAGATGCAACTCTTCTATAAGGGTGGTCTTGTGAGAGGAATACCCTTGAATAGTTGTACACTAGCTTTCATAGTGGTTGGACCACCTAGCCTTTATATAAGGTCCACAACATTTACATCCATGATACCTTTTTGTTGTTAAGGTTTATGTTATTATTAGAGTTCTTTTCATTTCACTAGATAACAATAGCATAAGATAGGATCACTGAGAAATGCACAATCACAAGAGACACATCATTTATCCCGGGAAACCCTCATGGGGGAGAAAACCCAGCAAAACTTCCTTATTATAGATAGCCAATACAATGCCAAGAGATAACTCAAACAAATATAGAAAGTCCTNGATAGGATCACTGAGAAATACACAATCACAAGAGACACATCATTTATCCCGGGAAACCCTCATGGGGGAGAAAACCCAGCAAAACTTCCTTATTATAGATAGCCAATACAATGCCAAGAGATAACTCAAACAAATATAGAAAGTCCTCTCCCAAGAATGTGCCTCTCTCTCTCTCTCTCTCTCTCTCTCTCTCTCTCTCTTCTCCAACTGCAGCTCCAAAACTTGCTTCTCAATGAACAAGTGAGTGTGTGTCTAAATGAGGTGCTAGCCTCCTTATTTATACAACTCTGGCACGTGTGGACAAAGGTGTCTATTCACTGGCAGGGCCAACTTCTTCTTCTGGGTGGTTATAACCACCTTTAATATATTCTAGGGCCGAATTCTTATTCTGCCTATTACAATTATGTTTTGACCAATCTGTAAAAGGGTATTTGGTCTTTTACAATAGCCGACATGATCAATCCACAATAGGGGATTGATCTAATGAATAATACAACAATAATAATTAGAATACACTTTGCAGTTACATTATTTCAACACTCCTCCTTAACAAGAAGGGTATTCTACAACAACATCAGGCGAGAGAGAGGATATCATTATCAGTAACATCAGGTCGGTGAGAGGACAACATCATCAATATCATCTTGGAACACTGATTGACGTATCTATAAATCATCGGAAGTTTTTTTTTCTCATTGGCAACATCATCATTCTCAATGGAATGAAATCATCATCTCCATCAATATGGATTAGTATAAAACTAATACATCATCATCACAGCATGAGGATGGTCACATCATCACAACACAAGGCTGGCTCATCATCACAGCATGAGGCTGGCACAATACACAACAATTAAGCTGGAATCACAAGACTAGACTAGCTTTACGTCACAACAATTAAGATGGAAGCACAGTACTAGGATGGCATATCTCAACACAACAATTAAGCTGGAAGCACAATATTAGACTGGCTTGATGTCACAACAATTAAGCTGGAAGCACAATACTAGGCTGGCATATCTCAACACAAAAATTAAGCTGGAAGCACAATACTCGACTGGCTTTACATCACAACAATTAAGATGGAAGCACAATACTAGGCTGGCATATCTCAACACAACACTACTCCCCCTTTTGAGGGAGGTCCTTTTGGACTATACCAAGCTTATCTCGAAAGTGCTCAAACTTTACACAAGATAGACGCTTGGTCAACACATCGGCACCCTGTTCACCCGTGCTAACATATTGGAGCTTTATGGCTCCTCTCTGCACCATGTCACATATGTAATGATATCGGATCTCTATGTGCTTTGACTTGTCATGAAATACATGATTCTCTGTCATCTTTATGCATCTCTGGTTGTCACATAGGATCGTGGTTGCTTCCATCTCTAGGTTGAATAGACCGATCAACAATTTCTGAAGCCATATAGCTTCGCAGCTGGCAGAACACGCAACAATGTATTCTGCTTCTGCTGTACTGAGAGCAATGATGGATTTCTTCCTACTCTGCCATGAGATCATGGCTGATGCCAAACTGAAACAATATCCTAAAGTGCTCTTCCTGTCAGAGACACTTCCAGCCCAATCTGAATCAGTGTACCCACTCAGTGTGAAATCATGATCTCCATCATAGTTGAGACCACAATCTAGTGTACCCTTTAGGTACCTCATCACATGCTTTGCAGAAACTAAGTGAACATGTCTAGGTTCTACCAGAAATTGACTCAAGGTGTTCATGAAAAAACAAATATCTGGTCTGGTGTTCATCAGGTACATTAGCAATCCAATGATCTATCTATACAGTGTGGCATCAATCAATTCTGACAAAGCATCGACGAGTAGCTTCAGCTTCGCTTCCATGGGTGTATTCATGGACTTGCACTCCAACATGTCGAATATCTTCAGGATTTCGACTGCATACTTCCCTTGGTTAAGGAATATTCTCTTTGGGCTCTGTGATACCTCAAGACCTAAGAAATAATGCATTAGGCCAAGGTCTTTCATCTCAAATTCTGAAGCGAGCTTCTTCTTACATTCGATGATGAGATTTTCTTCTCCAGTTAAGAATAAGTCATCCGCATATAACAACAATATCACCGGTTCATCGTTCATAACCTTGAAGTAGAGGTTATAATCTGCTTTACTCTTGGTAAAGCCCAAGCTCGTCAGAAAACTGTCTATCCTACCATACCAAGCTCTAGGATCTTGTTTCAATCCGTACAGAGCCTTCTTCAACTCGCAGACATGAGTCTTCTTGTCTTCAAATTCAAATCCTCAAGGTTGCTCTATATACACTTCTTCGATGACACCATTTAGGATTGCTGTCTTTACGTCCATCTGATGCAACTTCCACTTCATCTTGGCTGCAAGGGCTATGATGGTTCTGATCGACGTGTATCTAGCTACAGGAGTGAATGTATCTTCATAGTCAATGCCTTCCTTTTGAGAAAATCCACGAGCGACAAACCTTTCTTTGTACTTCTCAATACTTTCATCAACAACATGTTTTATTTTGAAGATCCATTTGGAATATACTACATCCTTACTCTTCAGTCTGGGAACTATTTCCCATACATCATTCTTTATTATGGATTGGTATTCTTTTGTCATGGCATCTGCCCATTCTTTCTTCTGAATGGCTTCTTCAAAGAAGGTAGGCTCCTTTTCTAGGAAATCACACATCAAAGCCATATAACTGGAGAATGGATTAGGTCTCTTTACCTGTCTCGTGGTTCCTTTAGGAACACCATACTTCTCTCCATCTTGAATAAGCTCCCTAGCCCAAGCAGGTTTTCTCTTATGGGAGAATGTCATCTGAAGAGGTTCTTGGAAATTCTACTATATCATGATCTTCTAGAATTTCCTCATCAGGAGAAGTTACAACTTCCCTCATTGGTTCTGCAGCTCTGGGAACCCCCCTAACTGATTCTGCAACTCTGGAAGCTATAGGTTCCTCTTCATATACTTCTTCAAGCTGACATCTTCTCGATTTATTGAGCATTGCATCTTCATCAAAGGTCAGATTCATGCTGATCTAAATGTGATGGTGACCTAGTATATAAATCCTGAAGGCCTTGGAGACCTCACAGTATCCCACAAATATTCCCTTCTTTCCTAAGGGTTCCAACTTGTTTCTCTTCTCTTTCGGAATATGTATAAATATTGGGCAGCCAAATATTTTGAGATGGCTTACCTCTGGCTTCTTTCTGGTGAACATCTCTTCCGGGGTCTTGAACCCAAGTGCACTATGGGACAATCGGTTTTGTACATATATGGCTGTCATTGCTGCTTCTACCCATAAGCACATTGGAAGATCTTGATCATGGATCATGGTCTTCACTGCTTCCATTATTGTTCCGTTCTTTCTTTCTGCCACACTGTTTTGTTGAGGATTGTAGGGAGTGGTGAGCTCCCTCTTGATCCCGACATATTTGCAGAAGTTCACAAACTATTTTGAGGTGTATTCTCCTCCATTATCTGACCTGAGTATCTTGACATTTCTTTCGGAAAGATTCTCTATCAAGGCTTTGAATTCCTTGAATTTACTGAACACTTCATCTTTTGATTTCAAAAAGTACACCCTGGTCTTACGAGAATAATCATCAATAAAAGATACATAGTATACATACCCACTAATGGAGGATGATGGCATTGGGCCACACACATCTGAATGAATGAGTTCTAGGACTCCTTCTGCTTTGTTGTCTCTCTTCGAAAAAGGGTTCTTGATGTTCTTCCCTTGTGCACATCCATTGCACACACCTTCATGGTCAACCTTGAGTTCTGGTAGACCTGTGACTGCTTTGCATACATATGGTAGTGCCTTGTAGTTGATGTGGGCTAATATTCTATGCCAAATTTCACATGGATTCTCAATGGCATGGGTCATGGCTGCTTCTGAGTGACCCTTTATCTTATACAATCCACCTTCTTCTTTTCCAATGACAATTGCTTCATTTATGGTTTCTCCTTTATCCCACATAAGAACTTCTCCATCTATAAAGGCAACTCTAAGGAATTTATTTTCTAAAGCTGATATGGAGAGTAGGTTCTTTGTCAAACCTGGTACATAGAGTACATCCTTCATCTTCATTGAGTTCCCTGATTTAAGCTTGTAGTTTGATTCTCCCACTCCCTTGATAGGGTATTGATAATCATATCCAAGTGTCACTTTTTGAGAAAACTTCTTTTCTGAAATGCAAGAGAGAATATCTCTTTGACTTGTCATGTGCTTGGAGGCACCACTATCAATGAGCCAAGTGTCCTCTCCAAGTGTTACCGATCCTGAGAGGGCCGAGATTAAGACATAGTCTTTAATTTGTTCTCTTAACATCTTTGCGGGTGGCTCTTCATCTTCAACTGCATGGGCATGATGTCTCTTATTTTTCCTCTTGTATTCTTCTCGTCTAGCTGGAAAATATCTTTCAATATGTCCCATTTTGTCAAAATTGTATCATTGGACAGATGAGTAATCTATTTCCTTTCGTTGTCCTTTCTTCTGGAATCTCTTTGGTTGAGATTCTTTATGAATGAATTTGTTTTGGGGGTGAGACTCTTTATGATTTTCTTTCTGGAAGTAAGAATTCTTTCTTCCTCCTTTAGTGTGAGTATCTAGGGCTTTATCTTCACATCTTGATAGTAAATCCTCTCGGTTAGCTACTCTTGATTCTTCTTGAATGCATTCTTCCCAAAGACTGTCAGATTTTAGTTTCTCCTTTCTTGCACAAATGGTTTGGATGAATGCATCCCAAGTTCTTGAGAGACCATTAAGGGCCGTCATTATAAGTTCGTCTTCATCTATAGCATCTCCAATCGCTTCTAGTTGTTCTTTGAATTGGGATATTCTAGAGAAATATTCTTGGATTGATTCTCCTCTCTGCATCCTTGTATTCTTGAGCTGAGTTCTTAGATTCATCTTCCAGTTTATGTTCTTTCCTTCATATAGTCTGTTTAGGGCATCAAACATTTCTTTCAGAGTCTTCTTTGATGACACATAAGGAATCATGTGATATTTGATTGAATATGTAATGATTCTTTTGGCCCTGATAATGTCCTTTTGGTGTTTTTCTTTATTTGCAACATCATCGGGTTCCGACACTTGTTCTTTGACGAATCTTGCTAAGTCATTCTCTTCAAGAATGAGACCAATCCTATACTTCCAGGCACAGAATTTTTCCACACCTTCCAGCTTGTCAACAAGCTTAGTGCTTGCAGACATCTTTTACTTGGAGCTAGGAAAATGTCCAAAAATGAAAATGGTCAAAATTAAATTCTGAACTTACCAGGAGGTGCGCTTGGCTGAGGTGAGTAGCCTGGTGTGGTTAGATTTCAGAAAATCCAACTTTTACCCCTCCAAACTTGATCTGCGGATTTTTGGACTAGTGCTTCTAGTTTTCTGGTACTCTAATACTTTTGGTACTTCTGGTACTTCTGGTACTTTTGGTACTCTGGCTTTCTGGTACTTCTGGTACTTTGTGAAAACTAGGGTTTCACTTTCCGAGAGATCTATCCACTGAAAAGTTGTGCTGAGGATGCCAAAGTGATCCTTGAGGAAGGACACACTTTTCTAAATGGTTTTGGGGTTGAAATACTTCATCAACAAAAATCCCTAATTTGCATGTACGCCAACAGTGACATTTTTCACTTTCTCTTGTGAAAGATGCTCTCTTCATCTTAGCTCTGATACCATGTTAATGTTTAAGCTATTATTAGAGTTCTTTGCATTTCACTATATAACAATAACATAAGATAGGATCACTGAGAAATACACAATCACAAGAGACACATCATTTATCATGGGAAACCCTCATGGGGGAGAAAACCCAACAAAACTTCCTTATTATAGATAGCCAATACAATGCCAAGAGATAACTCAAACAAATACAAAAATTCCTCTCCCAAGAATACACCTCTCTCTTTCTCTCTTCTCCAACTGCAGCTCCAAAACTTGGTTCTCAATGAACAAGTGAGTGTGTGTCTAAATGAGGCGCTAGCCTCCTTATTTATAAAACTCTGGCATGTGTGGACGTAGGTGTCTCTTCACTGGCAGGGCCGACTTCTTCTTCCAGGTGGTTATAACCACCTTTAATATATTTTGGGGCCTCTTTAATATATTCTGGGGCTGGCTTCTTATTCTGTCTATTACAATTATGTTTTGACCAATCAACAAAAGGGGATTTGGTCTTTTACAATAACTGACATGATCAATCTGCAATAGGGGATTGATCTAATGAATAATACAAAAATAATAATTAGAATACACTTTGCAGTTACATTATTTCAACATTTGTTACAAGAGCTGAGATGTTATTGTATACATAGCATGTTAGTTTCAAAAATATAGTTGCACCAAATGAAGTATGCCAAATAAAATTACATATACAAACAAATCGATGAACATTCTTACCAAAGCAAACTCCTAGTCCTAGATAATTGTGTGTGGAGTACGCACATATGCCATACAACCCAAAAGACCTCTCAATTGGGATGGGTCTTGATACATCATATACATGTATCCCTTTCCATAATTGCTTAAATTCATGGATCAATGGTTGGAGGTAGACATCCATTCTCTTCACTTGTCTTCTACCCAGGGCTATAAGAGCCAACATAAGATGTTCATTCTTCATGGACAACCATGGGGGAATATTGTTGTTGATCACTACCACTGGCCAAACAAAATAGTTGGTGTTTTGGAGGGAGTATGAGTTAAGTCCAT
>JASDQU010103953.1:151430-165506 GCA_032191745.1 Picea mariana
CCTTTGGAGCTGAGTTGAACCTCATAGTCTCCCTTGGGTTTCCACCAGTCCTTAATCCATCTGGAAAGGTCTCTTTCAGTCGGCCATAGGCCCAGGAATTTGCCTATTAATGCATGGTCCATCATGAATTGGGTATGTTCCCCCACCCTGGTCGAAGTAATGCGGTAAAGAGGCGGTTTTTCCATTTGAGGAATACACTTACCTGGCAGCCAGTTTTTGGACGTTTGTGGGCGGGATGTGCTGGACTCACTTTCCAAGTCCTTATTGGGGCTGCGCTCCTGGGCAAAGAGTTGTTCCTTGAGATGCGCCAGTGGCTCAAAGGCTGGCCGCTTAGCCCGTAGTCCGGATCTATCATTGGCGGCCATGTCACTGTACGAGGGGGGTTTCCCCCCCCCCGTCCGNTGTCTTGCACATTTGGTCTCCTGCAAAAGTAAAATGTCTGGATGTTCTGTCTTTATACAGTCTCGAAGGATCCGTTGCTTGGATCGTCCATTCAGGCCTCTTATGTTCCAGGATATTGTCTTCATCATGCAGAAGGTGGGGGTGGGTGTAGGTATCCCTCCGATAGCCGCTGAATTTGGCCGGAGTTGATCATTAGGTGTCCTGCTTCCTTGATAAGCTGTTGTGCTGGTTTGCGCCCTCTCCTCTTATTTTCCTTGGAGGATTTTTTGATTTCAAGACTGGGATCGGCCATGATACCCAGCCTGGCTGTAGATCCCACTGTGGAGTCGGTGAATACTTTATGCACTTTTCGTAGCTGTTCTACAGGGATATGTTGTAGATCCTTCTGGTTGAGGGCTTCCTCTAGTTTCTCTAGGTCGATTTCTTCCAGATCTGTTTCGTCCATCAGCATATTGGTGTCTTCGTCCCTGCTAGCCTGTGATAACTGTGTTGAGTCCTTTGTGCTGGCTTTGTGAGGCTCTTCAGGGCTCTTTCCTTTTTCTTGCGTGGATGCTTGAGGGGGATTCTGAAATGTCTTTTCCCGCGGTTCCTGATTTAGAGCTTCAAAGGAATTCTTGGAGTGATTCTTTGAAGTCGAACTTTGGTTCTGTTTTTTAGAGGGGTTCTTTCGCCTTCCGGCCACACTGGTAAAACCGTCCTTCTGCTTGGGATCAGATGATTTTGGGGCTGAGGCGTTCAGTGGGCAATCTCTAAACAGATGACCATGCTCATGGCATTTTCTGCATCGAAAAGGTATATGCTCGTAGTCAAGTGGTTGGTTCCAGTCCTCGTCTTGGTACTCCAGAGTGATGGAGCCCGACAGGGGTTTTGAGATGTCCATGTAAATGCAGATGCGGGTGTAAGATGTGTATTTTCTTATTTTAGTAGCCTCTGAAGCTTTTACATATTGTCCCACCGTGTTCCCTATGCCCATTAGTATTTATTGCAGCCAGAATTCCTGGGGTAATGAGTACAATCGGATCCAAACCGGGGCCCATGAGAAGTCCTCTAGATCTGGATTAAATCTATCGGTCCAGAATCTTAGAAATAAACCCGTTGAGTTATAGAAATATGGCCCATTGTCAAATATTCTATCCTTGTCCTCTAGGTTATACAGAATAATTGTGAAAAATCCTTTGGAGCTGAGTTGAACCTCATAGTCTCCCTTGGGTTTCCACCAGTCCTTAATCCATCTGGAAAGGTCTCTTTCAGTCATCCATAGGCCCAGGAATTTGCCTATTAATGCATGGTCCATCATGAATTGGGTATGTTTCCCCACCCTGGTCGAAGTAATGCGGTAAAGAGGCAGTTTTTCCATTTGAGGAATACACTTACCTGGCAGCCAGTTTTTGGACGTTTGTGGGCGGGATATGCTGGACTCGCTTTCCAAGTCCTTGTTGGAGCTGCGCTCCTGGGCAAAGAGTTTTTCCTTGAGATGCGCCGGTGGCTCAAAGGCTGGCCGCTTATCCCGCAGTCCGGATCTATCATTGGCGGCCATGTCACTGTACGAGGGGGGTTTCCCCCCCGTCCGTGCTCATTTCTAGAGGTTTCGAAATCACGTGAGGCTCGGGACTGTATAGCGGAAAGGAAGGAGTTAGGCCAGTGCGCCAGAGTGCGAATCAGACTGTCACGGGCATTGTTGCAGTCGAGCGCTAGGGTTTTTTTCAAATCTCTATTTCATTGCATTATCAAATGTTGTGTTCCTCAATAATTAATATGCGGATGATTTACATTGTTACAAATAACATACATGTAATTAGTTTGATAACACATTAATGCAATCATTATATTGAAATAAAATAACAAAAATATAAAACAATATTATTATTAAAAAATATTTGATTTTGAAATGATTAATTGAAAATTTGTCAAAAACAATGAATTAAAATATATACATATTAGTGCACTGCATTCTTTTGAAATCACTAGATGACTCGTGCCATAATATAGAAATTGATACGTTTTGAGGTATCATACGCACCAGTGCACATTAATTACAATAACACACCGATACAAACTATTGAAAAAATGTACCATTCCATAAACGATATAACGTACAATAATCTTTATCATTTCAAAATTGTATGGTGCTAATGCTTAAAATATACACTAGGGCACTAAAAATAATTTACGTACCGATGCATTATGTTTATTATACACACCAGGGTTATAAATATTATTTACGCACCGGTGCCTTTACTATAATATACACACCGATGCTCTATAAAAACAATGGTGTCGACATCTCACCTCGAATATTCGAAATTTCACTACCCTTCGGTGCATATGGTAAAATAGACATTGATACATACTAATTACACAAGCATTGGGGCACATGATATATTAAATGCATTGGGTCTTAGGATAACTTGATCGCATCGGTTCTCACTATAAATTAAACGCACAAGGGTGTACAAATAATAAAATGCAACGGTGCTTCATATGCAAACAAGGCAGAACCAATGCATAGAAATTATAAGAGCATTAGTGTTATGCATACAACGAAAAAGGTGGAAGTGATGCACAATAGTTATAAATGCACTGAATCATTTTTTATATATTAATCTCGAGGGATTTTGCATCATATTAATGCACTGGTGCATTTTTATTATAGTAACACACCAGTGCGTGTTTGACAATACCGCACCGGTGCGTTTTTTCAAGAACAACACAAGAAAGAAAACCTCCGCTACAACCTCTGCTCGCCCATTTTTTTTTAGATATATGGAACATCCAATAAAACCTTCGCAGTCAACAGAGGATATTGCAACGAGGGTTATTTTGAAATTTTTTCCAAATTTTGTAACACTAAAAACTGCCGCAAAAACCTCCGCTAGAAGGTGTTCTCCTTGTAGTGAATGGAATCTAATTGTTGGTCCCACTCTCCATTTACCGAGAGGTTGAGTATCATCACTTGAGACTGAAGATGGTTGATATTTGTCAGGAATGGTTATCCATGTATATAAAATAGCCTCCTTAAGATTCTTGTAGGCTTCTAAATGAACTCTAGTGAATTGTTCTTCTTCACAATCCTGGAGGGTACAAAATGCATTGTGATAAGTGCACAAGTAATCGTGAAATTTCATTTGAAAAAGGAATTTCCACATAAAATTCATTATGTATCTTGTTCCAAGACCTTATGTGATTGAAAACCTTATAGGAAAGAAGATGAGTATTGTGACGAGGTACTCGATATGGCTGAAATACTCTGTAATATGATGATAATGCATTGTGCATTCCATATTTTGTAGAGGCAACTAATCTAGCAATCACAACTTCATCATGACCTTTTGTTGCAGGATGTTGGAAAGTGGTGTGCTTATCATCATTTGTAGCAATAAAATAAAATAAAAATTCTCCCTTTTGAGTGCTCATGCCCCACCTTTTAATAGATTTGACAATAAAGAAAACATCAATAATGCCTACAATAAAAATTAACATAACATTAGATACTAAGAATTTTTATGAGATGAACTAAAATTATATATATTAAAATATACACATGTACTCTCACCATCAATGCTTTCAGTTGGTATCAATAAACCTTATTTTGTATAAAACTCCCGATCTGGATGCAAATTCACACCATCAAGAATATGATGGCCTCTACCAATAACATCTACATGGATTTGAAATATTCTTACCCAACATAATGTCCACGAGTGGAAACCTCTACTAAACAATCCAACACTTCCATAGGATATGGAATTTTCAGTGAATCATCTTAAGAAATACCAAGCAAGTTTTGATGATAAATACAAGCATACATGCCCGCCTTTATGGTAAAATAAAATGGATTTGTGTTCTGCACCAAAATCCCATCGATTTGAATAAATTTATTTCTACTGGAATCCTGACAAAATGACAATCTCTCATAAGGAAGTCACATTTGAATAGGATCCCATGTAAAACCCTCGCTYGATGACTACAATGGAATGTTTATTATGATATTCATCTGACCCACTTGAAGATAACTGTGATTTTATTTTAGATAATGAAGGATGGCGCAACATAAGCTTGCTACTTTAATATTCATACCCCATTTGAACAAGAAAAACATCATCCATATTATATGTCCATGTGTCATTGGTACCRATAATGTAAAGAATTGGATCATTACCACAAGGATCCAAGCATGTCAACTCTAGGTTTCCCATATGGGGCTCATAAAAAACTTTGCAAATAATGATCTCTTTTAAACCATTTTCTCCTTTAAGAGAAACAACTATAACAAAGTTTGGAATCTTACCCCTAACACACTACATAGATGGATGAAACTAGAGTTGATAAGGTATTTCCCTATCAATACATTGGACCTAAACATCATTAATGCTAGATGCATCATTGTCACTCAAACAATATTTTTTAGCAATTCTCGATAATCATCATGACTTTCGTCATTGTATACATAATTGTTGTTTCATTTATAGTTTCTTTTCCCGTCAAGTTTCTTTTCCTACACAAGTTACACATAGGATATTTGAATTGGAAAGCAATAGTGTAAAAAACATTTTATCTCTATAGACATAACATAAATACTACATAATAACTAACCTTTAGAAAGAATCTTTGATTTCTTTCCTCCTTGCAACCAAGGTTTTAATGTTGCA
This sequence comes from Picea mariana, assembly GCA_032191745.1. NCBI lineage: Eukaryota > Viridiplantae > Streptophyta > Pinopsida > Pinales > Pinaceae > Picea > Picea mariana. The sequence goes on from JASDQU010103953.1 coordinate 156,482, forward strand.
TCCATAACAAATTTATGCTTCTAAGTCCTAACAGATTTGTGCATCGAATAATCAAAGTAAAATTGATTATTGTGCATATACATTATCTGGTAAATAAATCTTATAGCCTATTTAAAAACAAAAAATGCACAATGGAAATTAGAAAAGTAACATAACAAGCCTTATAAGAATACAATATGAAAAAATAAGGATTCTCAACAATTAAATAAATTAAACTTCCATAAACTTGGGTAAACGTCCTCAAAATATATTTTAGATTATAAAATGAAAACAACATCCTTCCAAGTACCTGAAACAACAAATTCTATGCATCTTTGTCCATTAAGCAACACTTTCCCACACATACCTTCCATCCCAATGGGTAGTAGCCAATTTCTGGAACATTTCATAAAAACCCTCCTTTAAAATCTTAGAAAAGAATCAACCCTAGAATCATTTTTAAGTGCATAGTGTTTTTCTACAATAGCATGAATTTATGTTATATAAACAACTAGCTATTTCATGCACCTTCAATAACTAATGGAACTTAAACAAAAATACAATTATGTCTAAAACAAAATAAACCTTCCAAAATATATAGCCTTGTGAAAAAAAATAAAAAAATATCTTACCATTGGATCACCATCATCTTTGTTTAGAAGATTTCCATGCAATTTGGTTTGGTTTAAGCAAGGATCACATTTGATCTGATTGTATCAATGATTTTTTTATGTAGGGCATTCGACGCACTTTGTCAAAATGGTTCTCTCTCAATGTTCATAGGGTTCTCTTCTTAGGTTCACTCAAGAAGGGCATCCAACCTAGTCTGTTAACAAGGTTAGGTTGACTCAAGAAGGGCATCCAACTTGGTATGTTGATAGGGTTCTCTTGCAAAGTTCGTTCAAGTAGGACAAATGACCTAGTTTGATCAAAGGTTTTTGGTAAATCGAAGAGGATGAAAAAAGGAGGCATTTTCTCATTTTGTTACCTTCTCATGAACATTTCAAAATCGTGAGTTAACTCCACATCATGTTGCATGAATAATAAGTTAGCCCCAAAAGTTTACCCCACATTGTTTCTCATGCAACTGAAAAATGTTTCCAAGGGAAATATAAATTTTACTTATTATGTGATTAACAATGCTAATTACCTCTTAATCCTATTTTATTCCATTTCTTTTTTAGGATACATTTTAGGGGTGGTAATTTCTTATGCTCCCTAAGTAATATAGTTTATTTTTTATTTCTTTTCCATTGGAATAAAATCACTCCTTGCTCTTTCGCCTCAAAGATGTTAATTGTTGTTATTTAAATAATTTATATTTCTTATTTGATGTTTTTCTAGCTAGTATGCATACTAGAGGATAATTTAGTGGTTTATATTGTTGTCTATTTTCCTTCTTTGTTTGCTCCTAGATTTAACAACTGACTAACAAATAGTTTTTCATATTCCTATGCACAAAATCTTTCTAAGAATATCGGTGACTCCACTATGGAATTTGATCCATTAATCCAACTTCTAATTGTTTTCAGGCTTGATATTTAATTTCTAATAGCTTGTAAGCTTAGTCTGGATTTGTTTGGCCTTAGTGATCTAGATTGTGTTGAGAATGAAACGAAGATAGTAATAACAATAAAAATAACATACAGATATTGCAAAGAGCACAATAACCCAATAAAACCCAAACCGTATTAATGAATGAAATATTGGAAAAACACTATAAGATAAGAAGCAATACAAGTTGGATAGAATTGTGGTAGTGTATCTCTTGGAAGAGATTATTGGCTACCCACATTCACAAAAAATCCTATTATAGGAGACTGGAACTATATTTTAACATAAAATATAAAACCCAAAACCCAAAGAGGAATTTTTTTTAAGATCCAAAACCCTAACTCTAGAAGAAGAGGTGGAAAAGGAATGTGGCCCAAGGAGCCTAGTTAATGCGTAAAATTCCCAAGGTTGTAGATTTTGCATATGAACTCCTTTGGGGAGTTTCTTGGACCATTACAAATATTATTCTGATGTTTTATCTCGGCATTGAAAAATTCTAAGACATGCCGATCATTAAAAAAAATGCATGGGAAGTTCCAAAAAATGCATGGGAAGTTCCAAAAAATGCATTGAAAGTTGACAATCTACAAAACCATTGTAAAATTGGTAAGCTATAGGATTGTTCTAAGTTGGTGGCCACATGCATCCACCTGGATCACTTAGCCATTAAATGGAAGGGCCTTGCTTTTAAAAAATATGAGTTTTAGAATTCATAGCATTTTGTGCCACTATGACCTTTTTTCCTCCACTATTTGCACTAGTTTTCCTTTGATAATGGTGCCATTCATATAGGGTTTCCCATTGAAATCTTGCGTGAAAACATCATGCTCATGGTACTATTGGCTCTTTAATTTGGAATCATTTTTTACTTAAAACTAATACTTTTTACCATCCTTCTCCATCATTTTTGCTCTCAGGTTAGCTCTCATACTTTTTCCCAAGAAGATTAGCTCTCAGGTTACCATAGTTAAGATTAGCTCTCAGGTTACCAAGAAGATTGCAAGCATATGTCATCAGAAGCTTTTGGATCACATGCAAAGTCACAAACAAGGTCCATATTGTGTGCAGGTCATAAGTAGGTTCCAGATCGTGTCCATACTCAACAATAAGATTGAGATTGTACACTCAATATTTTGTAAAAACAAAGTTCTTGGCATCGAATATTAGAGCATGGATCACATGGCATATCAGAGATAAACATATCATTTCTAGAATCCCAATGATCATCCAAATCATGGGCTTCTAGTTTCCAAGTTGTAATCAAATGAAAGTTTCGTGGGATTAGATATTCCTTCTTTCTAAAGGAATCCATATGATATATAAATACAACAGTATTGTGATTGGAGTAAGTTCATAGCATTAACAAGAGAAAGCAAGGCCTCCTTGTTTCTGGTAACATATTTTTTATTTTATTTTTTTATTAGGTTTGTAGTTGTTGTTGTTGATTTGTTTTCCTTTATCTACAGTTGATTATTATGGTGTTCATAATTAATTCATCAATAATTGACAAAGTTGTATTCCAAATATACCAAAATAGAGCATTGTTGCAAGAAGGTTCAAACCTTGAAGCTTGAACACTTGAATGCAAGCTCACAATTCAACATTTGTGGATAGAGTAGGATATAACTTAGTGGTGAAATTGTTGTAGTTGTGAAGTTGATTTTGTAATCTTTATTTAGTTTTCAAAGTCATTTCTCAGCATAACTATGTTTCTATTTTTAGAATAAAATAGGAAATTAATGTATTTACATTAAACACTATAAAAGAACTAATTTTGCATATTCTGTGCATAGTATTTCACAAGTTAAACACGAACCCAGGTTGATAATTAATTGAACAAACATTCAGAGGTGTTAACTTTATAATAAAGAAGACATATATAAATTGAGCATCATTTTTGGCGTCGTTGTCGGGGAAATACTAAAAATAATCAGGGAATTTATAGCATAAAAAAATCCATTAGTTTGAAATTGGTTTGAAAGATTGTCGACTATTTTCTTTGAACCATTTTTAAATGAAGTGTTTTTTTTCATATATTCAATATAATTTCTTACATTCTTTTTTGCATACATAGATAAGCATTTAGAGAAATTAATACATGAGAATATAGATGGTAAGACCCAAAGACAAATTCACTGTAGAAGTTCTGTGGTTGAAAATACCCAATGCATTCACTATAATTATTTTTGTGGTGAGTCTCTATTCTACTAAATTGAAATCATGATAGTATAAGATGCATGAATATATTTGGAGATCCCAKAGATAGATTTCTTCGTGGAACATAAAGAACCACTTAAACTACTTCAACTCATGGTGTAGTAAGAACCACTCCATCCACTAATCCATCTACATTTATATTTGGCAGAGGAGGAGAACCAAGTARAACTGTGGGGTCTCAAGATTATTGTAAAGTTAAAGATTTTCATGAAGAAGTGTTTAAAATGGCACAAAAAGAGGATRAAAGCCTTGAAGATAATGTGGAAAGATTTCACTATAATGTAAAAAGGGCTAAGCATAATCATTTAGAATTAGAAACAATTAAGATTATTTTTCTTTGTGGAATAAGGGACGACTGCATAGATTTACTTAATCTCACGAGTCATGGAGATGTGTCTCAATTAACTTATCCATAAATTTTTTATTTATGAAAAAACATTTCTCGAGGAAAAGCTAAATCTAGTAAGAGACCTAGAGACATCATTTCTAAAGTAAAAAAATTAGCAATTGGTGGGGTAAGGAGAGAAGAACTTGGAAATTTATTAGATAACTTTAAAACTAATATTATTGGTACTCTTAGCTCACAATTAGATACACTGAAAAGTAAAAAAAGGACAAGAGGAATATAATGAAGCTTTGTCTATTTTTCATCTCAAGTGTAGGAAGAATTATCTATTAAAGGATTGTCCTCTTGATAATATTGAAGTTTATTCTATTTGTGTAGGGAAACATTCAATAGACAACTATCCTTCATTACCTGAACTCACACCAGTCTATCAAGGAGATAATGAATCTACATAACAACTTTACTTTGTTGCACAAAAGAAACCATGCTAGCCTCAGGCATCAACTATAACTCAAGACCCTACACAACAATATTTATCATATTATACTATCAACGATACCCCCCTCAAAAATTGGATTCCTCCTATTCCTTGGCAAGCATGGTCTCCATACAAAGCTCAAAACCAACCTTGGCAACAAGGATGACGAGGGAATACCTATGGAAACATGCCCACTTATCTCTATCTTTATAACATTATCCTCAATACCCTCCACAAATACAAAATCCACAATATCCCTGGCACATACAACAACCATATCCTACCCAAGCCCAATAACAACAAATTTCACAACCACGACAATTCTAGTTACCAATTAATCAACCCCCTCCAAGACCTACTCAACTACCTGTTCAACCCATTCCAAATCCAAACAATAAAGTAGCTTATCCCGCTTACAAAACTGAGTTACAAACMTTTTCTGAATATCTAACTACCCCTCTTGATTTACAATATATTGATTTAAGATCAAGAAAGGTGGTTAATAAAACTTCTCCTATTATTATTGAAGAGAAAATCAAGGAGGAAACTCCTAATCGATGAGACAATATTGATAGTTTTATTCCAATTAAACAAACTTCTTCTCCAATAGATCAATCATCTAAATCTCCTCCCTATCTAGAGAGGTTGAAATTGGACAAACATTTAATGAAATTTGAATTTGATTTATTGACAGAGTTAAAAAATGTTTGTATTAAAATTCCATTACTTCGAGAAATTAAAGATATTCCAATTTACGCAAAAACAATTAAGGAATTGTGTTTGAAAAAACTAGAAAGAAAGAAAAAAGACCCATAAACTGTTCAAGTCATTGGAAAATTAGCAGTTTTAATGTGAGGAATTTTTTTAATGGAAAATATGTTGATCCTGGAAGTCCTACTGTCAAAATTCATATCAACAATATTTTGATTGTAAACACTTTAATTGACTTGGGAGTTGCAATTAATGTAATGACTAAAGGAATCATGGAGGCATTAAAGTTATTTAATCTTCGTCACACACCTACAATTTTTTAATTAGTAAATAGATCTACTATAAAACCTAAAGTAGTATTAGAAGATATTATTGTTTCTTTAGATTCATGGGAATACCCTACATATTTTATGGTTTTACAACCTAAATCTAACTTGGATAGTCATCCATTAATCTTAGGAAGACTACTTTTAGCTATTGTTGATGCATTCATTAGTTGTAGATTGAGAGACATGACAATTTCACATGGTGATCCAGTTAAGAATTTACTTTGTATCCACCTACCAAAGCTTTAACATAATTAGAAAATACTCAATGGCTTGACAATAGTGATGAAGAAATCATACAATTGACTTTAACAACTGACCAAGCTATGAATTTCAAAGAGGATACTGAAGAAAATTTAATTAATAATTATATCACTAATTTTGATTGTATTCAATATCCTGGGGGACGATCTTCTTTTCATCATATCTTAGGTAAAAATTTTCAAGAAAATTGCACTATCGATACATCATCATCACTATTTGATTTTATACCTTATTTGAATACAATATCAAAATCTTGTAGTACATCTATTGAGATTTATCCAAGTAAACTATTAAACATTAATCCTAAACTCGAGGAATCTCAAAAGAAAAAATTAATTGGATTACATTGTGCAACATTTGCATGGGATTACACTGATATGCAAAGAATTCATCCTAGTATTTTCACACATCATATTTACACTCAGAGAATACTCAACCTATGAGACAACCACAAAGACGTATGAATCCAGTCTTAAAAGAAGTTGTAAAAGAGGAATTGAAGAATTATTAAATATGAATTTCATTTATCCTATCTCAGATAGTCAATGGATTTCACCTTTAGTAATAGTTTTAAAGAAAAATGGTAAGTGGCATGTTTGTATTGATTATTGTGAATTAAACAAAGCTACTTTGAAGGATCACTTTCCTCCTCCATTCATAAATCAAGTCTTAGATACTTTAGCAAGTATTTTTTTTTATTGATGGATTTAGCGGTTATAATAAAATTTAAATCACTCTTGAAGATCAAGATAAGATTGCATTTACATGCCCATGGGGAACATATCCTTACAAGGTATTACCTTTTGGGTTATGAAATGCTCCTGCTACATTCCAAAGAGTAGTCTTAGGTATTTTCTCTAACTTAATCCATGATTGTGTAGAGATTTATATGGATTATTTTACCATTTATGGCAATTCTTTTGAGGAAGCATTAGAAAATCTTGAAAAAGTTTTAATTAGATGTTAAGAAAATAATATTTCATTAAGCAATGAAAAGTGTCACATGTTACTCACTGAAGGTATTGTTCTTGGTCATTATATATCTTATGCAAGAATCAAGGTTGATCCAACAAATATTGAAGTAATTTCTAAACTTCCAATACCAAAAACTCAAAAGGATGTATGAAGTTTCTTGGGACATGTAGGCTATTATATGCGTTTTATAGAAACTTTCAGAAAAATAACATCACCACTGTTCAAATCAGTTACAAAAGATAATGATTTTTTTTGGAATATGCAATGCCAAACTGCTTTTGAAACTCTCAAGGAAAAACTCTCTATAGCACCAGTTCTAAGAGGACCAAATTGGTCCTTACCTTTTCATATATCAACCAACACTTTAGATAAAACCATTGGAGCAGTTATGGGAAAAAACAAGATCACCAATCACATGCCATATATTTCATTAGCAATCATAAGCTCCTGTGGAATTAAATTATACTCTGACAGAAAAACAATTTCTTACAATTATACATGCTCTCAAGAATTTTAGACATTATATCACTAGTTATGAAGTTTTTATTCATATTGATCATTCTGTTATTCGATATCTTATAAACAAATCTATTACGAATGGTAGGATAACTATATGGATTTTGTTGTTACATGAATCTAACATCACCATCTTAGATAAACGTGGAAAATAAAATCTAGTTGCAGGTTTTCTTTTCTAGACTTACTAATGAAGGTGAAGTTATTCTTGTAGAAGATAGTTTTCCTAACAAACATTTATTTGTGATACCTAATAATTCTCCTTGGTTTGAAAATATTTTCAATTACTTGGCTATGGGAAAATCACCACAACATCTCTCACCCAAAGAGAAGCAAAAAATTATCAAGTTTTGTGCCACACATTCCTAGGTTGAAGGAGACATATTCCACACAAGATTAGATATAATCATTCGACGATGTGTGCAGGAAGATGAAGTCTTTGATATCTTGAAAGCATGCCATGATGAGCCATGTGGAGGACACTTTGCTGACAAAATGACTACTTACAAAGTCCTTCATCTAGGATATTATTGGCATACTCTTTTTAGATATGCCAATAAATACATTAGAAGTTGTGATAGTTGTCAAAGAATGGGTCAGCTAGTAGAAACAAATAAAATTCCTTTACAACCAAAAATTATAATAGAGCCTTTTGAAAAACGAGCTCTAGATTTTGTGGGATCAATTAATCCACCATCAAATAAAAAGGTTTATATTTTAGTATGTACAAACTATGTTACCAAGTGAGTGGAAGCTAAAGCTCTTCCAAGGGAAACCAATCAAGCAATTGCAAATTTCTTGTATGAAGAAATATTTGTTTTCTTTTGATGTACCTCAGGATATTGTCACAGATCAAGAGACACAATTCACATCAAAGCTCATTCAGTCAATCATGCAATAGTACCAGATCAGACACATGAAGTCTTCTCCATATCATCTTGAAGCCAATGGGCAAGTGGAATCTACTAACAAATTTTTGGAAACCATCTTGATCAAAACAACACAACTTCATCATAAATATTGGGTAGATAGGATTCCAAAATAACTTTGGGCATATTGGACAACATGGAGAAATACTACTGGATTCACATGTTATGAATTGATATATGGTAAGCATGTAGTTCTACCTATTGAATTTCAAATTAAAACTTTGAGAATTGTAGTGCAAGTAGGAATGGATCTTTTAGAAGCAGAGAAACATTGGTTGGAGTAAATAAATGAACTTGATGAAATGTGCCAAGGCGCCCTTCAACATACCACTCTCATTCAACAACAAAGAGCTATATGGCACAACAAGTTCATTACGAAGAAACAATTTAAAATAGGTGATTGGGCTTTACTTTTTTATTCAAAATTTAAAGATTTCCAAGGAAAATTCTCTACTCATTAGTTAGGTCCATATGAAGTAGAAACAATTTTTTATAATGGCTTCGTAAAATTGAAGACAATTGATGATGAAGGAATCTCACTCATGGCCATCAATTGCGACTATATTAGAAGCCTATGTCTAGATAAGAATTTGTTCAAGATTTGATGAAGCAGTCATAAATGAAAGTTATAAGTAAGGGGGTCATGCCACCTACTTCCACCTCATCTTGATTTTTCTTTCTTTATGTTGTTAAAATTATATATATATATATATATATATATATATATATA
>JASDQU010103953.1:176513-244326 GCA_032191745.1 Picea mariana
GTTGGAGAAAGTTCATAGCATTAACTAAGAAATGAAGGCCCCCATGTTTCTGGTAACACGTTGTTTTATTTTTTCATTTTTCATTAAATTTGTAGTTGTTGTTGATTTGTTTTTCTTTATATAGTGATTATTATGTTGTGCAGATTTTACATTCAATTATCAACTTAGAATTCATCAATCATTGACTAAGTTGTATTCCAAATATACCAAAACATATCATTGTTGCAAGAGGTTCAAACTATAAAAAACTAATTCTTCATATATTGTGCATAGTATTTCACAAGTTAAACACCAATCTGGGTTGATAATTCAATGAAAAAATATTTAGATATGTTAAATTTATAATAAAGAAGACCTATATAAATTGATCGTCAAGTACATTATCATTTAGTGTGATTCTTATTATCACTTAGTTTTGTCAACCACACAATTATCAAACTCACACCACAATAAAAATGTGGCCCACATGACTCCTTTTAAATTTGGCTTTTCATTAAGGTCTAACTTTTTTGAGAAGGTTTATAAAAAGTTTCATTGTTTCCATGAACTATTGGTTGTCTTTATTATGCTTGATCATCATGTTGACTGTTTATATTTTATAGAACATTGTAGATACAAAAATAATTCATTTCAAGTATTCATCACTTTCAAGGTTCTTCATTTTTCTCATCTGTACTTCAACATTTTTTCTTTTGTATTTCCATTTTGTGTTTATCACCACACTTTTTCACACAATGAAGTACCTAAAACATATCCCTAATAAAATTATATTCTTCACCCTTCACTTCTAAAGTGTTCTAGGAAATTCAAAACGATCAGGGTAGTAAAATACTTCATTCGACACTCCTTAATGATAAATGTTCTTGGTTCATGATGTTAAGCTCAACCTTATAAAAATGAAAGAAAAGTTAAATCTAACCTACCAAATCCTCCATCAAGGATACAAAAAATTATGGTTTAGGTAAGTATTGTGGAGATAGTATTCAAATAACTCCCCATAATTGGAACATGGTTTTTTTCCTATGGTACTTGAAATCCCTTCTAGAAAATGTGTTTTCTAGCACATGGGGCACACTCCTTTTTAGTGTCAACGATTAATTCAAGACCTATAGTTTGATGGAGCCACCTATCTCTTTCAATTTACATGTCTCCCCTTGATCGTTTGAACATGGTAACCCCTAGTCCATGATTTATGAAGAGGCATCCTAGTTACCAAATTTAGATTTATCACGGGGTAGCCTTCATGGGATTTCAGAAGCACCTGAGATAGATAGTCATTGTTCCCTTGGAAATTTACTCTAGGGGTGCTTCAGTATAATTATTTCTATCACACCTTCACTTGTTTTCTTTGGTGGAACTCATCACCATCTATTGACACAATTTGAAGGCCCGGTTAGAATTTGTGGTTTGGGTGAAGATTTCTAGAGTCTTAGGATTGTGATTTTACTTTTCATCGTTGCACAAAATTATTTTTTGTCAAAAACCACATATTGTTATTGATTGAAACACACTTACAAACCATTTGTTGCACCACCTGCGAACACATTTAAATTTGGGGACATTGATTTAATGATTTCATTTTCATGTAGCACTTTTCATTTGATTTATCACCTTGTAGATTAGAGAAATTTAAACAATTGTGCATTATAGCAAACTCCCATTCGCCTAGGTGTTATTTTAGACTTCATGGCCTCCCTCCTTTGATAGGAGAAATCCCTACTCTTTCTATCTCTCTCTCTCAAGGTTCATTACATCCACTCCAAAACCAAATTCAAGCTCTTTCATGTGGAGCTCATATGTGTCAATCTCAACCTCCATTAGCTCTTCCACTTCATGTTCTTCATCGACTAGCTCATCAACTATCAATTCACCACGATGGTTGGGTCCAACCAACTTGACATGGCTACTTTGAATCTTCCTAATTTGGTTGAACTCATCGATAACTTGATCATACATGAACCAGATTGGTCAGCCATGACTACCAAGTTGTCATCTAGTATCCCCAAGTTTAAGGATAGACTTGGTGAGGATATGTCAAATCATGAAATGACTTTTCATTTGTGGTGCTCGTCAAATAATATTACAAAATATTTTGTATAGGGATGTTTCAACATACCCTCACGAGGGTGTTCGTAAAATGGTGCATTGAAGAAATGATTGGTACTTCACGCCATTTTTTAGTCAATAGCTAAATATTTTATAATATTGTTTCCATGCACATCACAAATGATATCTGTGAGTGCCATTGATGACATATTTTATGTAATATTTAACTCAAATCCCCTCTCCTCTTATACTGGTTTTCAAAATCTCTCCTTCCCATTAATATTACCAAATATGTGGCCACCACCATGCCTCAATTAGAAGCTAAGGATATCTTCAAGGTGAAACACTTAAACCTTATTTCTATCCAATCAAGGTACTTATACAATGTCATCTCAAATCCCCCCTAGCATCACCCTTTTGACCAACCAACATCAAGGGCATCTCATGCCACTAATAATGTAATTAGGTCCCTTGTACATGTCACCAACCAATTTATCTAGATGTACTTCTCCCCTAGTACTAGTTGGTATGACAATTACTATAACATAATCATCACTTATTATGGTCAACCTAACATGTCCTATGGAAGCCCTAGTATACCCTATGTAAATTGCCAACCTTCACATCAAGAGGAAAACATGTCCTATTCTATGACTTATCCCTCTCAATATGTGCAAAGGGAATGGACAACTATTATGTAATTGATAGAGAAATCTACAAATATATATATAACAAAATTGAATGATGAATAGTTTTTACAATGAGCTTCATGAAAGTGCATGAATAGACATTGGCTGGACATGAGGTGAAGGGGTGTGTAACCCTTGATGTTTCATTAAACCTAATTATTATTATTATGCTTTTTAAATCACTCCTTAGTAAAATGATTTCCTTGATTTTATTGTTGTATGTTTGTATATGTTTCTTGGCCCTTTTTCATTAGTCGTAAATCACTTTTTTTAAGAGTAGAACTTTCAACCGCATATAATGTATAATTCTATCCTTTCAAGTTAAATTCCATGAATTTTTCTTCAAGGTTGGTGGTATAAGTGCCCAACTAAATCAACCATTCAATGCCTAGTACCATATCCATTTCATCGAGATGTAGAGCATAGAACCCTATTTGTAGTTCCAATTCTTGTATTTGAATAGAGGTTTTATGACATCTTACTACTCCTTTGACCTTCTACCCATCGCCTATCATAATTTTTGGGTCCTTGGTGGGGTACACAAAAAGGTTTAGGTCCTTATCAAAATTGATATCTGTACAAATATGAGTATTGTCAAAATCTACAAGCATTGTTACAATTCCATTTTGTATGATCCCTTTCATCTTTAGGCTCTTAGTTTGTAATTTCCTCATCATGGTTGTAAGTGACAATGTAGGTTTTTTTTTCTCATTTCTTGGGTCTCAAGTCTTATTAACCTTCCTTATATGAGGTAGAATATATTTTGTAGTCAGTTCTTATACTTTTTCTTTTCGAGTAATATTTTTTATTGTGATACTTTCTCTTCGTTCATGTTATGTCGTGTGCATGAGATTGATGCTAGTGACACTTTTGGCATTTTCTCATCATTGTCAAATTATGAATTCCATCCTATAATTATCATTTCATGGGCATAATAATTATACTTCCTTTCCATCCAATATTTTCAAACAGGGTAGTGACTTATATTCAAGTCAATGTACCCTAATCCATTTCTTACCACATCTGCAACAATTGTTTTCCTTGTATTGATCAAGTATTGATCCCTTTCTGAGTAGTGATATTTAGTATCATTGAAATAGCTTGGTAAGATGTAATTGTTCATCTTCTTTGGTGGTTCAAATCTACCCCTTTTTGAATAATGTGATTATTTTTTGTTATCTTTTCCATGCTTCTAGCTTCAACCAAATTCCTAAGTATTGATAGCCTAATATCACTAGCAATTGATCATCTTAAGATCATAAAATATAGTCATTAGGTCTTCCCATTCATGGTTATATTCATTAACTATCCCCATTTGAAGTTAATGGGATAAATTGCTAAGTGCGTCATCTTCTTCATCATCATGAAATATCTTAAGAAGATATTCTATGAACATTTTCGATTCTACTAAGAAACCACTAGTCGTCTTTCACCACCATCTACACCAATTGTAAGCATGGCATAACCTTCCAAGTATAAGGATACCATTGATATTTTTTGTAATTCATTAGCAGGCATGTTCATAAAAAAAATCCCCTTAATCTTATTAATCCACTCGACAGCCTTTCTATAATATTGTCCATTATACTTAGGCATTTTGATTTTGATTTTATTTAGATAACTAGTTCTATCTTGATATCTTGGGTGACTTTTATTTGACAAGTTTAGGCTTGTTGGTGGTTTTTTATAAGTGAAGGGTTGCACCAATAATACATCTACCCTTCCAATTAGTTATTCAATCATTTCTCTATGATCATTAATTATCTATGATGCTTCATCCTTGTCATCATTTCACTTTCTTTTTAGATCTATCCATCATTTTTTGGAATCTTGTATTAGTTTGTCAATTTTGTCCCCAAATAATTTTTGTGTATATTCTATTAATTTGTTGATTTTACCCCCAATTCTTTTTGTCCCTTCTCAATATTACCAAGATGGTGCTTTATTCTATTGACTTCTCTCTACAACGAGTCAAATCTTATTGCAATTTCTAATTATTAACCATTTTTTCATTTCTCTTCTTTCTTATGGAACCCACATTCTTTTTAAAGTTATGAAATCAAAAATATGAAAAAGTATTGCACATGTAAGACAACTTGATATATGTCTTCCAAGGGAAAAAATAAATTTGGGTGATGATTTAGGGTGTGTGACCTTTGGTGGCAACAACTACTTAAATCCTACCTTTGTGCTATATGTAAGACCTTTGACCATTATTATCATCATTTTCTAGAACTCACCACATTATGATATTCCCTAGACATTGATTGATAGTAGTCCATGTTGTTTCCTCACCAAGTTTATTTGAAATGACATGTATTAACCCCACCTTACACAAATACCATGGATTTTTCTACCATCTATTATATCTCCACTTTGATTGTCTCCATTTAGTATGATGATCCCTCATTTTCATCTAAAATTGGCATAGGTCTAACATCGATCCCCTTGATTTCCCACTTTAGCACACCCTCACATGTGTCGTGGCTGGAGTCTTAATATCTATGCATCATTTAAACCTTTAATGGCTCCACCTACATCGACCACCCCTCGCTTATGTATGGGGTTGCTACTAGTTGTGGCATCAACCCTTCCCCTGTTACCTACCATGATGGTACTACCTAACACCTTACCCTCTAGTACCCATGTCTTCTACTCATATGAATACTTCGAGAGGCTATAACTACCCCTCACTACCCATTGGAAAATTTACACCATCATTCATACTTTCTCCCTTGGGACACTTTCACCCCTTTAGACCAATATACTCCCAAGGATAAGGATTTCATTCTGCATGGACACAGATTGTTTCAAACACCTTATTCCTACTCTGGAATATTTTGAGGAAGGAAACATGGAAAACATTTCCAAAACCATTAAGGTTGATATTTTGTTACCATCGATGTCACTAAAAGCATACTTATTAGAGTTGTATGTTCCCCCAAAAAGGTTGTAGCTTACAAAGCACACTTCTAAGAACATTTTGACATATTTTCTTGCTCGTACTTGGAAATTCCTAGCCTAGACCCCAATATTGTAAAATATCACATTTACACATGGCCATATGCATCACATCTTCAACATAAACAATGACCTATCCATCCTATAGAAGCCCGGGACATTGAAGCATAAGTTGATAAACTATGCATAACCAAGTGTATCTACCCAATCACATATAGTTCTTAGGTATCCAATCCCTTCTGTATCAACAAGAAGTAGGGAACCATGTGATTCTACATTAATTTTCATGATCTCAATCAATCTTATCCTAAATACAACTTCCCCACTCCTATCATTTACAAAATTATCAAAGAATGCAGTGGCCATGAAGTCCTCTCCTTCATGGACATGCTCTCCAAGTACAATTAGATTTAGATCAATCAACAAGATTAGTATAATACTACATTTACCGCTCCTTGGGAGACTTTCATGTATTGTGTCATTCCCTTTAGACTCAAGAACGATGGAGCTAGATTGAATTCTAGCGTGCCATGCCCTATATATTCTACGACCTAATCCACATCATTTTGGCTTACCTAGATGACCTTATAACTTAATTGCATCAAGGGTCCATAACACCTAGAATATATTGACATTGTTTTTCTTTAGTGTTGACATCATAACATTCACTTGAACCCTCTCATGCATGTATTCTATGTCACAATTGGATGCCTCCTTAAATTTATTGTCTCAAAGTACATGACTATCATTGATCGTAAAAAAGTACATGCCATCATAGAACTTACTTCACCATGGACTTTGCACCAACTACAAAGACTTCAAGGAAATGCCAACTTCTTGCAATGTCATGTTATTGAATATACTATATGTGGCCATGGGTTTTCATAACTTTTATGTTAGGATCTTCCATTCCTATGGAACAAGCAAACTTAATAATTGTTTGATACATTGAAACATCCACTCACCCTTGCACCCCTTATAATTCCCCTTGACTTTAAAATGGATTATCCTTTACATATCAACCTTAGTCTTCACCATCACTACCTTGTTAGTTCAACAAGAGGTGGACTTTTGTGAGCGCATCATTTATTATGTCAACATAAGTAATTTCATGAAACTATAACCATGATGAATATTTGGCCTTCATCATGGTCCATTTACCTCACAATATTTTCCACTACATCCTTCTTCACTAAACCAAATTCGAAGCTAATTCAAATCCAATGCACTAAGCTTGCACCAATAACTAATCTGTGGTAATCTTCCCCATTGGAGAATCATCCTCCAAGAGTTTGACCTTGAATTTACTACCCTCAAGAGTAAGAAAGCCTCGACCCTCGTCAATTTCATCATTTACCTCTCTATTGGCGAAGTGAACCCCCATCTTAACGATGCCCTTCTCAACAAGCATAGTTTTCTCATATCATTGGAGGACCCCTAGTATGATGATAATTGATTCACCTTTGCACACAGAAATTTGTTCCTCATATTTATCATGTTGATAGTAAGCATGTTCATCACCAAACTCCTCGTTATCACCTCATCAAATTCATTCTTTATAGATGAGGATTTAATACCACTTTACATCAGTGCCTAACTCATGAGGAGGCAAAATTAGTTCTAAATTACTGTCACAATGATGCCTGCAATGACCATTTATTTGGAATGGAGATTGCTTAGAATATTGTCCATGCGACCAACTTTTGGCTCTCAGTTTTTCATGATTGCATTCATGTGGTTAAGTGGTGTGAAAATTACAAAAATTTTCTCCTCCAAAACACAAGAATTACTTACTCTTTTGCATCCCATCATCATCGTCAACCCCTTTTTATAAATGGGGGATTGAATTTATGCAATGTCACCCTGTATCTAGTAGTGGCCACAAATACATGATTGTGGTCATCGATTAATTCAAAACATTAGTTGAAGCTATGCTGACCTTTGATAATGTGTATTATATGTTGGCTCACTTCTTTTTCAACCGTGTCGTCACTTGATTTGGTGTCCCTAAAAAAATGGTCTCTGACCCTGGCACACATGTTGAGAATAAGGTGTTTTAAGAATTTCCTTTACAATTGGACTTTACACACAAGTTATCCTCTCTTTACTATCCTTGGGATAATCTCCAAGTTGAGGGCTCAAAACCATACTTTAAGGGATAATAAAGTAGAAAAACGATTGTTATTGTTGTCCCTACAGGAAACCCCTACCAAAACTTTGTCAATGCAAATATGTCACCTAGGGACAAGTCATGTGTCCTTTTCACCATCCCAATATGCCTCAAATTCCCTATTTACCTCCCCAATATTAAACCCCATGAGAAATCCTTAGGCCCCTTATAACCCCCCCTTTATGCATAAAAATCCCCTTGAGAAGTAAGCAGGGTAAGATCATCTAGGGCATACTATTATTAAGCATGGTCCCTTGTAGATTATGGATAGATAAGAGCACTCCCATAGAATCCAAACCTTTAGGAAATATTCAATCACAGGGGAAGGGAGGAATGTGAGCATGAAAATTAGAAGAGAACCAACAATTGTCTAGATGTATCCCACCCAAACATATCAACGAAACATAGCTCATCATGGGGTTTATTTTTTTTAGGGTCCCAAAAATTCTAAAGTACTGCAAATGGTGGATATTAGCCTCATTGGCTCACAAATCTCCATGGGACTTGGTGTAACACCCTATTTTCCAGGATGAATGTAAGTATGCTAAGACTTCATATAATGTAATTATGAAGCATGTAATTATGTTTTGATTAATGAAAAACCTCAAACAACTGATTGAGAATGAAAATCCTTGAGTACTAGCCATGATATCACAGGTTGGGAAATTGATGAAGTGGGTCAATGTGGTGGAGATGAGGTGTTTTAGTGAAGAACATAGAAACCTTGCTTAGCAAGCCAACATATACTTGCAAGACATAAATACACACTTACTAATGTACTTGAACTTGCATGGAGCCACGTGACCAGTTATGGTAAGCATGACTAGTGGTCAAAAGCAGTTATAACTGCTAATAAACATGATCTCTCAAAGAGGCAAGGGTCAAATGAAAAACTTGACAGGATTATATCCCTTGGATTGTCCCTTCAAAATTCAGATCCTTGACTAGAGGTTGCATCTAACAAAAGCCATGAGAATCCCAAGGATTGGGTGGAAGAAGAGGCCAAAGGTGGAAAAACATCACCAAGGGGCGTACATAAGGGAGAGTGTGAGGGGAGAAAAATATATTTGTAGAAGAGAAGCAATAAGAGAGTAGCATACATACAATACASACAGAGAAGGAGAATAGATCGTAGTCACAATTGGGAAGAYGCAAATTGAGTCGTCCCGAGGAAAATAATTGGAGAAAGAGAAAGTGAGCAACAAAATAGTTGAAAAAGGGTGCCATGACCAGAGTTGTTCACTTGCCCACATATGAAGAATAAAAGAAATTGGAAAGTTGTTCTTGAATAAAATAGAAAGCTTGTCCAAAATAATTTTTATTACCCTAGAACAGAGAAGACCCAGATCCAGACTGGAGCATGCTAGAAAGAAACCAACACTAGTAAGGGAGGTATCTGAGGGAATGTATAGCAAAGAAGGGCCTACTTGTGCAGAGGAAATCTAATACAGAGGGTACCTGATAAATCTGTGGAAGTCTTGAGATCAGTGGGAAGAGGGAAACTTTCGTTATGGCTAGTGGAGGAAGGAGAGTAACCTTCCTAGACCATTATAATTATGAGAACCAACTGAATCATTCCCCTTATGATATCATGGCTTGGAACATGGGTGGCATGTTGCAGGAAGGTACTCTGCAACATATCCTAAGGTTGGGAGGAAAGACGTCCTTTCTCATCCAATTGGTTGTTGACATTCACTAAACAAATAAATGTTTTTAACTCTATATGCTTGATGTAAATATGTCATGTCATGGTTTAAATAGGAAATATGAATGTGTGTAAGAAATGAATGAATTATTGAGTAGAATGGAGTATTTATGTCATTTCCATTGGATAACATGTTATACTTATGAATCCGTGAGAGCGGTGTGAGGGTAGGGTGTATTCCTGCGAGGACTACAAGTATTTGAGTGGAAATCTTGTAGGATATGAAGAAAATATTCACCCCGAAACTGACAAAGCAGATGCCTTAGGGATTGGGGAGGGTCTCTATGTTGACTCCGAGAACCTCAATCCTGTGGAACCTGTTTCTCTTAAGAGTAAAGTTTACAATATATGGACAAAACCTTCATTGGACAGTGACAAGAGTGCCCTGGTATTTGGAAATCCTTCTTTAGGTTAAGGAGCCTTAACCTTGTGAAGATCACTTGTATTAAATGGAATCTTGCAGGGCATGCAAACCCTTCATCCAAGTTCCTAATGGAATTCCTTAGCTGGTTTAAATATGAATTCCCAAATTTTTTAAGAGTCTGGTAGAACCTTATAAAAGACTAGAGGAGGAACCCTGAATTCTTTAATACCTGATTTAGACTAACATCATGAATAAAACCAGTGCCTTAAGTTAGAAGGATTCACAACCGTTGGATAATATTACTTGGAAGATCCTAACCATTGGTTGTAGGACACAATCGTCGGAAGGGCTTGGTACAAGGCTGTGTTGGGACCCCAAGGAGGAGAGATTCAAAGTTAACGATCGTCGTTGATCTATGAAAGAGTGTATCAGTGAGTTTGGGACCACCGATATGATTCATGAGTCCTTCGGAGTGAAGACTGTTGAAGGATTGGAAAAAAGGTTATAGAGGGAGTCTGATATCTTAGGATTCTGATAGCCATTGATCTAGCGGGAGATGCCCAGTGGGATCTCAACCGTTGTATTTCGTGTGAATCACTCCGAGGAGGAGGGTTCAAGAACCTTATCTAGCAACCTGTTATAAACCCCAAAGTGCACGATATCCGTCAAATGAGATGAAAGTGGAACGTTCGATCTGTCGGAGTGGTCTGGGACACCATAGTTGAGATGCTCTGATGAGAGGGACTCCAAGAATGGAGGGGGACCATTGATTTGTGTGTGGGTAAGATTTAATCTCAACCATAGATTTTGTGGGTCTCATTCATTAGCAAGTAGAGTGGGATTTTTAGTGGAGAGTAACAGTCAAGTCAATCGATGTGCCAATGAAATCATAGCCATTGAATCCAGGGTCTGAGGACCATTAGATCTCGTAGGACAATCTGACTAACTAATGTCGTCGAAAGGAATGTCAATCTGGGTGAATTGAGCATTTCGATGAGAATGAGTCTGAATAAACATCGATCGTTGATATGGTGGTGAGGATTAATCTTGATCATTCGATTGAGGGTGTTAGGCACTTAGTCACCTTAGTAAAATTTAAGAAGTAGCTTCTCTGAGGATTAGTAAGAGTTAATACAATATAAATTGTGATAAGAGAAGTCTTCACGTAAACAACTAATGAAATATGACAACATGTGTTGAGAAAAGAAAGGAAAACCGAGATCCCACTAGACTAAGTGATGATTAGGGGGCCGAGTGTGTTACAGAGTGGTATTAGGGTGGATTTCAAACTCTAGGCTTGCATGGGTCGCCAAGGTTGCTTAAGAATGTTTAAGAGCATTTGTTATTTTTCCAAGAATGCATGTTGTGATGTTGATTTATGTAATGACTAACAATGTTTTTCTATTTAAAAAAATAGGGCAATGGAAATGAATGGTGCAACGTAGCATGGAGGACACATCACACTTTAGAGATGGGGAATATGACACTTGAATGGCTAGAGAAACCCCTCCATATTTAGTAGCTACTGTTAGAAGTTTGAAGGTAGATAATGAGAGGCTCAAGATAAATAGACATTGTTGAATGCAGTATTATTGCAGAGCTTGTATGCGATTTAGAAGAATCTTTAACAAGGTCCTAGTAACGCAGAGTTGTGGAAATCAGAGAGGTTAAAAACCCCTTCAGATGCCCAAAAGCATGGACTATCCCATAGTGATATAGGAAACAATGATTCCAAGAAGAGGCATTGGAATGAAAAGAAAACTAAATCCGGTGGGATAATTTCCACAAAGTCATCCAACAAGAATATTTCTTCTTAGGAGTCGTTCAACAGTGACACCGGGTCAACTGTCCCTAAGAAGAAAAGGAAGATACATTCAAATATTTCCCTGACTAGGGAATTTAAGAAAGTTAATACACCTACCTTTAATGGAGAAATAAAGAAGGGAGAAGAAGTTGAGGCTTGGTTGTTGTGTTTGAAGAAGTATTTTCGGGTACATAATTAATCAGATAATACAAAAGTGAATATTTCCATCTTCAATTTGAATGGGGGAGCTTCCATATTGTGGGAAGACCTCAAGGAAGTCAAAGGAATAAAATAAAGCAAACTAACCTGGAAGTAGTTTGAGAAATACTTCTAAAAGACATACTTATCAGAGAAGTATTATGATGACAAAACCAAGGAATTCAATGAGAACAAGTTGGGACAATTTACCATGGATTCATATGCTAAGATATTTTTGGAACCATTGAGGTAATTCCCTTACCTCAAGGAAGAGAAAGCAAGGATCCAACATTTTCTCAGTGGATTACCATAGTCTTATGAGAACAGATTGAGTTTGATAAGCCCAAGACATTGGAGCACACCATAAGGAAGGCTAAGTGTTGCTATGACCAGTCTAAACATAAACATGATCCTTATAAGCATTGGATGAGAAAGGATATGAGTGGATTCCAAAATAAATGGTTCAAAGTGTTCCCATATAAGAATCTGAATAAATTAGCTCAGTTTGGTCAATCGAGTAGAAGTTTACATCAACAAAAATTTCCATCTAATAACATAAATAAGCCAGCAGAGCGGGCACGAGGAAGAGTAGAGGAACCAAAGAAATGACCTTTTCAATGTTGGGGTTGTGGAGAACCACATCTATTGTGGGATTTCCCTCATAGGAAACAAGACAATAAGGGAGTCTATCATGTGCATGAAGTTGCTACTGTCAATGATGTGGCCAAAAGCATGCCCATGATACACACAACTTGTTTATATTTTAATTGACACTGGATATAACCTTAGTTGTTTTCACCCCAAGTTGTTGAAGCATGTTCCTTATAGAGGAAGAATCTTGCAAGAGCATGGTTGTTCCAATTAGCCACAAGAACTAAGAGAAAAGTGGAAGAAATGATAGAAGCATGTCCATTTGAGATGAGTGGACTGCATACTCATGCAACTCTGAATATCGTACTTTTGGGATCATATGATATGTTGTTAAGTATGGATTGGCTAGCTTCCCACAAGGAAAAATTGAATTTCTATGAGAAAACCTTGGAATGTGAAGAAGAAGAAGGCAATGCAAAGATTTTGAAAGGCATTGAGAAGTTGGTTTTAGTTAGACATATGTTGGCATTGCAACTTAAGAAATTCACTCGGAAAGGGTGTTGTTTGTATGTGATACAAGTGCTTAACTCAACAAAAGGCAAAGAGTTGAATGTTGAATATCATCCTATGTCGTGGGAATTTAAGGATGTATTTCTAGAGGAGGTGTCTGGACTACCTCCCAAGAGAGATCTTGATTTTTCAATAGATCTCATTCCTAGAGTAGTACCAACATCGAAAGCACCCTACAAAATGAGAGCACCATAATTGGTGGTGCTAAAGGTACGTTTGAAAGAGGATAAAGGTTACATCAGGCCGAGTATATTCCCATGGGGAGCACCAACCCTGGTTGTAAAGAAGAAGGATGGTACATTGAGGCTATGTATCAACAATAGGAAGTTGAACAAAATTACCATCAAGATTAAGTATCCATTGCCTAGGATCTATGATCTCTTTTACCAACAGAGGAGACTTGTATTTTTCTCAAAGATTGGTTGGAGATCAAGATATCGCTAATTTAGAATTAATTATGAGGACATTCACAATACAAACTTTGGAACAAGGTATGGACACTATGAGTTTGTGGTGGTTTCATTTAGACTCACTAATACACCATCTACCTTTATGTGCTTGATGAATAACGTTCTCAGTAAGTATCTAGAACGGTTTGTCTTGGTGTTTGTGGATGATATTTTCATGTATTCCAAGACCAAAGAAGAGCATGAGGAGCATATCAAGATGGTGCTACAAGCATTGAGAGATCACTAGATTTATGCTAAGTTCATCAAGTGTGAATTCTTTCCAAAGGAGATCCAATATTTAAGACACACCATCTCAATAGAAGCAATATCAATAGATCCTGAAAAGATCAAGGCAATAATGGATTGACGTGCCCCTCGAAATGTAACAGGGGTAAGATATTTTATGGGATTATATAGGTATTATAAAATATTCATAAAGGGATTTTCCAAGATTGGTCATCCCATAGCCTCATTACAAATAAAATGGAAAAAATGTATATGCTCAACAGAGTGTGAAGCCAGTTCTCAACAGCTGAACCATCTTCATACCAATGCCCCTATTTCAAAGATTGCAGACCTTGAAAAATATTTCTTAGATTGTACTGATACTTGTAAGGAAGAAATCGATGGATTCCTTATGCAGGAGGGATAATTGATCTGTTATGAATCAAAAAAATTAAATTAGCACGAGAAAAAATATGTCACTCATGATCTAGAGCTCGCAACAATTGTGCATGTGTTGAAAATATGGAGGCGTTACTTGCTCGGAAGGAGGTTCTTCTTGATGACAAACCATTGTGGTCTAAAGTATTTGTTTGACAAGATGAAATTAAATGAGAGACATGCTAGATGGATGACACTGATCAACAATTTTGATTTTGAAATCAAACACATAAAGGGAAAGGAAAACAAGGTGGCAGACACACTCAGTCAGAGTGTGCAAACTATACACTTAGCGACAACAAGTGTGGGAGAGTATAACATCCAATAAAATATAAAAAACCTCTCACGAGGAGATGGTTTCTTCAATTAGGTGAAAGAAAAGATGCAACAAGAACCCAAGGAGAGAAGGTATGAAGGATATCAACTTGGGGTTGATAATATGCTACTGTATAACAACAGGATATATGTGCCTAGTTCACTGGAACTAAGGAACCTGATTATGGAAGAGTTCTATAGGAGACCCTATGTAGGTCATCCTAGTTACCATAAAATGGTAACAACGGTAAGGTAGTTGTATTATTGGACAAGAATTAAGCAAGACATTGTAGAGTACATTGCCAAGTGTCTGGAGTGCCAATAGGTAAAAGTCAAACATAAGCATCCTACAGGTTTATTGCTGCCATTACCAATTCCAGAATGGAAATGGGATACTATATTCATGGATTTCATTACTGGTCTACCAAGGAAAGTTAAGCAACATGTTGAAATCATGGTAGTAGTGGATAGGTTGAGCAAGGCATATCATGCCACTCCTATCAAATATAATTTTAAGACCATAGATGTTGCTAACATTTTCATGAAGGAAAGTTTAAGATTGCATGGTCTACCGAAGACCATAATTTTTGAACAAAGATGCTAAATTCACCTCAAGTTTTTGGAAAAGCTTGTTTGCAGGCTTGGGAACACAATTTTCATTTAGCATGACCTAGCATCCTCATACAGATGGTCAGAACGAAAGAGTAAACAAAGTGTTAGAGGGCATGTTGAGGATGCATTTTATGCACCAACCGAAGCAATGAGAAGAGTATCTACCCCTGGTAGAGTTTTCCTATAACAATGGTTATCGGGAATCATTGAGAATGATCCCATTTGAAGTTTTTTATGGAAAAAAGTGTACAGTTTGAATTGTTTGGGATAGTCCAGAGGAAAATATCACACTTGGACCCGAGCTACTAAAGGAAATGAAACATGCAATGATTAAGATAAGGTATAATATGAATGCAACCCAGGATAGATAGAAGATAAATTCAGACAACAAGAGGACTCACAAAGATTTCAAGATGGGAGATAATGTGTATCTCAGAGTGAAGCCCAAAAGAAGCTCCCTCAGAATTAGGACTTATGCTAAGCTAGTGCCTCGATATTCTGGACCGTTTGAGGTCTTGGAAAGAGTGGGACCAGTAGCATACATACTTGCTTTACACCCTAATGTTAGAGCTCACAATGTGTTCCATGTATCTTTGTTAAAGAAATATGTTCATGAATATAATCATGTTATTGATTGGACTATGATATAGGTGGAACCATAGGGATACTTCTAGCCTGAACCGCAATGCATCCTGGACAGGAGGGAACCAATGCTTCGGAACCGAGCCATTGTGCAGGTCAAGGTGCAAACCAAATTGGAGAAGATGAGGCTACCTATGAACTAGAGGATGCCATGAGATTGGTATACCCATTTGTTTTCTCTATAATTGTATATATATGGTGTTGTAAACACCAAGAACGATGTTTCTTTAAGGGGCAGGGGAATTTAACACCATGTTTCCCCCCATGACTATAATTATGCTAAGACTTCATATAGTGTGATTATGTTTTGATTAATGAAAAACATTAGACAAATGACTGAGAAGGAAAATCCTTGAGTACTAGCCATGATATCACAAGTTGGGAAATTGATGAAATGGGTTGATGTGGTGGAGCTAAGGTGTTTTAGTGAAGAAAATAGAAAGCTTGCTTAGCAAGCCAACATATACTTGCAAGACATAAATACACACCTGCAAACGTACTTGAACCTGCATGAAGCCACGTGACCAGTTATGGTAAGAATCACTGGTAGTTGAAATTAGTTATAATTGCTGACAAACATGATCTCTTGAATAGGCAAGGCTCAATTGAGAAACCTGACATAAGTACATCCCTTGGATTTCCCTTCAAAATTTTCTGACTAGAGGTCACGTCTGAAAGAAGCCATGAGAATCCCAAGGATTGGGTGGAAGAAGAGGACAAAGGTGGAAAAACATCACCAAGGGACGTACATAAGGGAGAGTGTGAGAGGAGACATACAAACGTGCAGAAGAGAAGGAAGAAGAGAGTAGCAGACATACAATACACACAGTGCAGGAGAATAACTCGCAGTAGCAATTGGGAATATGTGAACTGATTCGACTCGATGATAATAATTGGAGAAAGAGAAAGTGAGTAAGAGACTCATGGACATAGGGTGCGATGAAAAAAGGTGTTCACTTGCACAAATATGAAGAATAAAAGAAATTGAAAAGATTTTACTGAAGAAAATAGAAAGACTGTCCAAAATATTTTTGATCACCCTGGAACAGAGAAGACCCATATCTACACTAGAGCAACAAAGGAATTTACCTTGGTAAATGTTGGAAAGAAACCAACATTAGTAAGGGAGGTCACCGAGGGACTGTATAGTTGAGAAGGGGCTCCTTGTGCAGAGGAAATATAATAGAAAGGGTACATGTCAAACCTATGGAAGTCCCAAGCTTAATGGGAAGAGGGAAAATTCTATTGTCGCTAGTGGAGGAAGGAGAGTAACTTTCCCGGATCATTCTAAGTTTGAGAACCAGCTGAATCATTCCCCTTTTGATATCATGTCTTGGAATGGGGGTGGCATTTTGTAGGAAGGTACTATATATCATAGGCTAATGTTGGGAGGAAAGGTGTCCTTTGTCAGCCGGTTAACTATTGACATTCATTGAAGAAATAAGTGTTTTTAACTCTATATGCTTGATGTAAATATGTAATTACATGGTTTAAATAGGAAATATGAATGTGTGTAAGGAATGACTAAATTCTGATTAAAATGGAGTATTTATGTTGTTTCCATTAGCAGGGTGAGGGTAGGGTGTATTCATGGGAGGACTGCAAGTCTTTGAATGGAAATATTACAGGATATGAATACAATATTCACCCTGAAACTGACAGAGGAGATGTCGTAGTGATTGGGGATGGTCTCTGTGTAGACTCGAAGAATCTCTTGAGAGGAAAGTTTATAGGATATGGAAAAAACCTTCATTGGATAATGATATGAGTTCCCTAGTATTTGGGAAGCCTTGTGTAAGTTAAGGAGCCTTTAACCCCGTGAAGATCACCTATATTAAATGGAAATCTTGCAAGGCATGCAAACCCTTCATCCAAGTTCCTCATGGAATGCCTTAGCTGGTTTAAATATGAATTCCCAAAGCTTTAAAGAGTCTGGTAGAACCTTAGAGAGGACTAGAGGAGGAATCCTCAATTGGTTAAGTCATGATTAAGACTAACATCATGAAGAAAACCAATGTCTTAAGTTAGAAGGATTCATAGTCGTTGGATCAGATTAGCTAAAAGATATCGACCATTGCTCGAAGGACACAATTATCAGAAGGGCATGGTACAAGGTTGTGTTGGGACCCCAACGAGGAAAGCTCTGAAGTCAACGACAACCATTGATCTATCAAAGAGTGTATTGATGAGTCTGGTATCGTCGATACAATTCATGAATCCTTCAGAGTGAAGTCTGTCAGAGGCTTGGATGGAAGGTTATAGAGGGAGTATGATATCTTAGAAGTATGAGAGTCATTTATCTAGTGGGAGATGCCCAGTGGGATCTCATCCATTGGATTTTGTGTGAATCACTCCAAGGAGGAGGGTTTAGGAACCTTATCTGGCGAATAGTTGTAAACACTGAAGTGCACGGTATCCATCGAATGAGATGAACATGGAACACTATATCTATTGAAGTATGTGTGATCAAAGTGATCTTGTCGGAGTGGTTCGAGACACTAGAATGGAGACACTTCGACGAGAGGGACTCCGAGAATAGAGGGGGACTATTGATTGGTGTGTGGGTGAGATTTAATCTCAGTCGTAGATTTCGTGGGTCCCATTCATTAGCAATTAGAGTGGGATTTTGAGTGGAGAGTAATTGTCGAGTCAATCGATGTGCCGATGAAATCGTATCCATTGAATCCAGTGTTCGAGGACCATTGGATCCCGTAGGATGATCCATCGAACTAATGCACTTAGAAGGAATTCCAACCTTAGTGAATTGAGCATTTTGATGGGAATGAGTTTGAATAACCATCGATCGTTGATCTGGTGGTGAGGATTAATCCTGATCATCCGATTGGGGGTGTTAGGCACTTAGTCACCTTAGTAAAATCTGGGAAGGAGATTCTTTGAGGATTATTAAGAGTTAATACAATATGCATTGTGATAATATAAGTCTTCACATAAACAACTGATGAAATGTGATAACATTTCTTGAGGAAAGAAATGAAAAACAACATCCCACCAGCCTAAGTGATGATTAGGGGGTCGGGTGTGCTACATAGTGGTATCAGAACGAAGTTCAAACACTAAGCTTGCATGAGTCACCAAGGTTTCTTAAGAATGTTTAAGAGCATTTTTTATTTTTGAAAGAACACATGTTGCGATGTTGATTTATGTAATGGTTAACAATGTTTTTCTATTTCAACACATAGGATAATGGAAGTGAATGGTGCAATGTAGCATGGAGGTTACCTCACACTTCAGAGATGAGGAATATGATGGTTGAAGGGTTATAGAAACCCCTCTATATTTGGTAGCTACTGTCAAAAGTTTGAAGGCAGATAATGAGAGGCTCATGAGGGCTCAAGCTGAATAGGCAGAGTTGAATGAAGTATTATTGCAGAACTTGTCTAAGATTCAAGAGCATTTGTAGCAAGGTCCTAATAATGAAAAGTTGCAACAATAAGATAGGTTGAAAACGCCTTTAGATGCCCAAAGGCATGGATTAGTCCATAGAGATATAGGAAAGATTTATTCCAAGAAGAGGCATCAGAATGCCAAGAAAAGTAAATCTAGTGGGAGTATTTCCACAGAGTCATTCAATAGGAAGATTTATTCTGAGGATCTTTCCAACAGTGACATTGGGTCGAATGTACCTAAGAAGAAAAGGAAGATACATTCACATATTTCCCTGGCCAAGGAATTCAAGAAAGCTAAGCCGCCTACCTTTGATGGAGAAATCAAGAAGGGAGAAGAAGTCAAGGCTTGGTTGCTAGGTTTGAAGAACTATTTTTAGGTACATAATTACTCAGACAATACAAAAGAAAAGATTTCCAAATTAAATTTTAAAGAGGGAGCTTCCATATGGTGGGAAGACCTCAAGGATGTCAAAGGAATAAAATAAATCAAATCGACCTTAGTTGTTTGAGAAATACTTTCGAAAGGCATACCTATCAGACAAGTGTTATGATGATAAAATCAAAAACTTCCATGAGTAAAAGTTGGGACAACTTACTATGGATGCATATGCTAACATATTTTTGGAATTGTTGAGGTATGTACCTTAAATCAAGGACGAGAAAGCAAGGATCTAGTGTTTTATCGGTGGATTACCACAACCTTATCTGGACAGAATTGAGTTTGATAAGCCCAAGACATTAGAGAACACCATAAGGAAGGCTAAGTGTTGTTATGACCAATCTAAACATAAACATGAGCCTTCTAAGGATTGGAGGAGAAAGGATAAGAGTGGATTCCAAAATAAAGGATTCAAAACATTCCAATATAAGAATCCAAAGAAAGGAGCTCAGTTTGGTCAACCGATCAGAAGTGTACATCAACAAAACTTTCCATATTAGAGTGGAAATAAGCCAACCGAGAAGGAAAGAGGGAGAGAAGAGGAACCTGAGAAAGGACCTATGCAATGTTGGAGTTGCAATGAACCACACCTGTTGAGGGATTGGCCCCATAGGAAACAAGAAAGTAAGAGATTATATCATGTGCAATAATTTGATACTGTCAATGACGTGGCCAAAAAAATGCCCATGATATACACAATTATGGAGAATCGACAAGAAAACCATCAAGCTTCAGTCATGGAGTTGGAACATATAGTCGTCGAGAAACCCATTTCTATTTTAATTGACCTTGGATCTAACCTTAGTTATGTTTCACCCCATGTTGTTGAAGCATGTTCCTTATAGAGGAAGAATCATGCAAAATCATGGTTGGTTCAATTAGCCATGGGAACTAAAAAAAAGTGGTAGAAATGATAGAAGCATGTCCATTTGAGATGAGTAGACTGCATACTCAAGCAACCCTGAATATCCTGCTTTTGGGATCATATGATATGTCGTTAGGTATGGATTGTCTAGCTTCCCACAAGGAAAAAATGAATTGCTATGAGAAAACCTTGGAATGTGAAGACGAAGATGGAATTGCAAAGATTTTGAAAGGAATTTAGAAGTCGGTTTCAGTTAGAAAAATATCATCATTGCAACTTAAGAAATTCAGTTGAAAAGGGTGCCCCTTGTATGCGAAATAAATGCTTAACTCAACAGAAGGAAAAGAGATGGCAGTTGAATATCACTCGGTGTTGTGGAAGTTTAAGGATGTATTTTGAGAGGAGGTGCCTAGACTACCTCCCAAGAGAGATCTTGATTTTTTAGTAGATCGCGTGCCTCAAGTAGTACCAACATCGAAAGTACCCTACAAAATGAGCACACCAAAATTGGTGGAGCTAAAGGTACAACTGAAAGAGATGTTAGATAAAGGTTACATCAAGCCGAGTGTATCCCCATGGGGAGCACGAGCCCTGTTTATAAAGAAGAAGGATGGTACATTGAGGCTATGTGTCGACTATAGGAATTTGAACAAGATGATCATCAAGAACAAGTATCTATTGCCTAGTATCGATTATCTCTTTGACCAACTGAGGGGAGTTGCAGTTTTCTCAGAGATTTATTTAAGATTGGGATATCACCAAGTCAAAATTTATGATTAGGGCATTCACAAGACAACCTTTATAAAAGGGTATGGACACTATGATTTCGTGGTGGTTTCGTTCGAACTCATTAACGCACCAACTATCTTTATGTGTTTGATGAATAGCGTTCTCAGTTAGTATCTAGATCGATTTGTCTTGGTGTTTGTGGATGATATTTTGGTGTATTCTAATACCAAAGAAGATTAAAAGGAGCATCTCAGGATGGTGCTACATTTTTTTAGAGATCACTAGCTTTATGCTAAGTTCTGCAAGTGTGACTTCTTCCTTTCAGAAGGAAAACCAATATTTAGGCCACACCGTCTCAACAAAAGGAGTGGAAGTAGATCCCAAACTATCAAGGCTATCATGGATTGGGCTGCCCCTCAAAATGTAACATAGTTAAGATATTTTATGGGATTATATAGGTATTATAGAAGATTCATAAAGGGATTTTCCAAGATTCACCATCCCATTTCCTCATTACAAAGAAACGTGAATTTTTTTATATCGTCAACAAAGTGTGAATCCAACTTTCAATAGTTGAATCATATGTTGACCAATGCCTTTGTTTTGAAGATTACAAACCCTGGAAAATATTTATTGGTTTGTATTGATGCTTGCAAGGAAGAAATTAATGGATTCCTTATGTAGGAGGGACAAGTGATCAATTACGAATCATGAAAATTAAACAAGCACGAGCAAAAATATATCACTCACGATATGGAGCTCGCAACAATTGTGCATGTGTTGAAAATGTGGAGGCATTACTTGCTCGGAAGGAGGTTCATCTTGATGACATACCATTGTGGTCTGAAGCATTTGTTTGACCAACCGGGTTAAATGCTAGACAATCCAGATTGATGGCCTTGATCAACGAGTTTGATTTTTAAATCAAACGCATAAAGGGAAAGTAAAACAAAGTGGCAGATGCACTCAGTCGGAGATCAAAATATCAAAACCCTCTCGTGAGGAGATGAGTTCTTAAATCAAGTGAAAGAAGGGATTCGACAAGAACCAGGGAGAGAAGTTATGAAGGATATAAGCTTGGGCATGATAATCTGCTACTGTACCATAACAAGCTATATGTGCCTAGTTCAGCGGAATTGAGGCACTTGATTTGGATGAGTTCCATAGGAGACCCTATGTAGGTCATCCCAGTTACTAGAAAATGGTAACACTGGTAAGGAAATTGTATTATTGGACGAGAATGAAGCAAGACATTGTAGAGTACATTGTCAAGTGTCTGGAGTGCCAGTAGGTAAAAGTTGAACACAAGCATCTTCTAGGTTTATTGCAGCCATTACCAATTTCATAATGGAAATGGGAGACTTCTCCATGGATTCAATTAATAGTCTACCAAGGACAATTAAACAACATAATGCAATCATGATAAAAATGGATAAGTTGAGCAAGGCAACTCACTTCATTCCTATCAAATGTTCTTTTAAGGCCATAGATGTTGCTAACATTTTCATGAAGGAAAATTTCAGATTGCATGGTCTACCCAAGACCATAATTTCGGACAGAGATGCTAAATTCACCTCATGTTTTTGGAAAATCTTGTTTGTAGGCTAAGGAATAGAGTGGCGTTTAACACGACCTACCATCCTCATACAACTGGTCAGGCTGAAAGATTAAACAAAGTGTTAGAGGACATGTTGAGGATGCATGTTATGCACCAACCCAAGAAATTGGAAGATTATCTACCCTTGGTAGAGTTCGCCTATAACAATCGTTATTAGGAATCATTGAGGATGAACCCATTTGAAGTTATGTATGGTAAAAAGTGTAGAATTCCAATTAGTTGGGACAATCCTATGGACAAGATCACACTTTGAATCAATTTGTTAAAGGAAATGGAACACACAATTATTAATATAAGGAAAATTCTAAAGGCATCCCAAGATATACATAAGAGATATCAAGACAACAAGAGGACTCAAAAAGAGTTAAAGGTGGGAGATCATGTGTATCTCAAAGTGAATCCCAAAAGAAACTCCCTAAGAATGGGGACTTGTGATAAGTTAGAACCCTGATATTGTGGATCGTTTGAGGTCCTGGAAAGAGTGGGACCAATAGCATACAAAATTTCTTACCACCTAGTGTTAGAGCTCGGAATGTGTTCCATGTATCTTTGTTAAAGAAATATGTTCATGACTCTAATTATGTTATTGTTGGACTGTGATATAGGTGGAAATAGAGGGAGAATTCCATCCCGAACCTCAACGCATCGTGGATAGGGAAACAATGCTCTGGAACCGAGCCATCATGTAGGTCAAGGTGCAATGGAATCACTTTAGATAAGATGAGGCTACCTAGGAGGTGGAGGCTACCATGATATTGGCATACCCATTTTTGTTTTTAGTACGATTGTATATATATGGTGTTGTAAACATCCATGACTGTGTTTCTTTAAGGGGGAGGGTAATGTAACACCATGTTTTCCTCCATGATTATAATTATGCTAAGACTTCATATAATGTAATTATGAATCATGTAATTATCTTTTGATTAATGAAAAACATCAGACAACTGACTGAGAAGGAAAAGTTTTGAGTACTAGCCATGATATCACATGTTGGGAAATTGATGAAGTGGGTCGATGTGGTAGAGGTGAGGTGTTTCAATGAAGAAAATAGAAAGATTGGTTATCAAGCCAACATATACTTGTAATATATAAATACACACATTCCAACATACTTGAAGCTGCATGGAGCCATGCAACCAATTATGGTATGTAGGACTGGTGATTGAAAGTAGTTATAACTGCTGACAAACCTGATCTCTTGTAGAGACAAGGGTAAACTGAAAAACCTGATAGAATTACATCCCTTGGATTTATGCTTCAAAATTAGGATCCCTGATTGGAGGTCGTGTCTGACAGAGGCCACAAGAATCCCAAGAATTGGCCAAAGGTAGAAAAACATCACCAAGGGGCATACAAAAGGGAGAGTGTGAGGGGAAACATACATATGCGTAGAAGAGAAGGAAGAAGATAATAGTAGACAACTAATACATGTAGAGAAGGAGAATATCTCACAGTAGCAATTGGGAAGAGGCGAACTTAGTCGACCTGAGGAGAATAATTGGAGAAAGAGAAAGTGAGGAGAAGACTCATGGACAAAGGGTGCGACGAAAAGAGGTGTTCACTTGCATGTATTTGAAGAATAGAAGAAATTGGAAAGTTGTTCTTGAAGAAAATAGAAATCTTGTCCGAAATATTTTTGATCACCCTAGAACAGAGAAGACCCAAATCCAGAATGGAGCAACACAGGGCTGCAACTTAGTACCTGATGGAAAGAAACCAAAATTGGTATGGGATGTCATTGAGGGACTGTATAATAGATAAGGGAATCCTTGTTAAGAGGAAATATAGTAGGGAGGGTACTTGATAAACCCGTGAAAGTCCTAAGATTAATGCGAAGAGGACAACTTTTGTTGTATCCAATGGTGGAAGGAGAGTAACCTTCCTGGATCATTCTAAGTCTGAGAACCAACTAAATCATTCCCCTTGTGATATCAAGGCTTGGAATCCCCAATTTAATTAATGTTTATGTAGATATAATGTGTGGCTACGACCAAGCGATGTAATACACGAATTGTATTTCTGATGTAATACACGAATTGTATTTCTGCGACCAACTATTAAGGGGACATGGACAAAGATGGGGGGTGAATTAATCGACAAGAGGGGGGAGAGTCTAGGATAATGGTTAAGAGGGGGTCCAAGGGGGAATTACCCATGTTTATTAATTCAACCCATTTTCCTAAAATTGATATTTGTATATGAACCTTCTAATTTCTGATCAAGCGTTCCCAACGCCAATCATTGAATACATGTAAGGGGGAGGGTGTGAGTAGTCACATCCCATAGTTATTGGGCACATCGAGGTTCTATACAATCATCTTGGGGAAGTGTGTGAGTCAAGCAAGCAAGCCAAAGGAGATAAATTGGTATGGGTTGAGACAACAATTTTTACACATTGAGTTTTTGTGCATGAGGAGAAAGGAGAGAGCTTGGAGCTGGTGCATTCCTTAGGTTTTGCAGGTCAAGAGGAAGAGAGATGGTGGAAAATCGAGACAATTGTAGGAATATATCAATGGGTTATGAGTTTTATGAGTTGTGAGTGGACTATGAGAGACCACCCTCTTTTGTGGATTACTAGCCTCAACGTGGGGGTGATTTGTTGTTGAGATTTGGAACAACAAGTCTATGGTTGGGTGGAACGTTCATCCCAAGCAGTTGGTTGCACAACAAATTTAAAAGATAAGTGTTTTAGTTTGTTAACATGTTATTTTTATGTGTATAAATGTTGTGCATGAAATCTGTGTCTCTGAGAATGATTTATATGTTGTTGTAATGAAGTTTATTAGCTGCTTACATGTCTATTTATCCTTCTATATATACATGTAATTAAATGGTAATAGACAATAGTTATTTCTGGTTGTAATTCGTAGCTGAAAGCTACAAGAAATCAGTTAATTGTAAAAGAATTAAAATAGTTAACATAAATTTCATTTTTAAGAGTTTTCCGCACTATAATGTCCCTTGGTTAGGTTGGGGGACGTTACATTACAGTATCGGATTTAGGGGAAAAGTGAATTTAGAGAGAAATCCCCAAATCCATGGGCAAAATTTGGGTTTGAATGACTCTAGACTGTTTAAGAAGGTTAATGGAGTAGAGCGGTAAGTTGTAGTGCTGAATTCGACTTGGAATGGTCGAAATTCAAGTTTTAATGGTCGCCTATAGAGTTGTAGGCAATTTGGTGAATTGACGATCGAGATC
This sequence comes from Picea mariana, assembly GCA_032191745.1. NCBI lineage: Eukaryota > Viridiplantae > Streptophyta > Pinopsida > Pinales > Pinaceae > Picea > Picea mariana. The sequence continues at coordinate 202,553 of JASDQU010103953.1, forward strand.
TCTTTTGATCTTGAGATTGACGACTGAGATTCGTCATGAAAAGTTAAAAAAAATCATAAAGTATCAGTTGTTTGAAGGGTGATTAAATCGACGATTGTGATCAATTTTCGATAGTTTATGAAATGGATTAGATCAACGACTTAGATTTGTCGAGGTTTTTGGTCTAAAATTTCTAATTGTGGAATTTACCAAGAGAAATCGTCGACGTAGATCAACGATGATCGATGGTCAGGTCGACTCAAATGGCAAAGATTTTTGTTCGGCTAGAATACATCTCTGACTATCGATGACCGACAATCGATGTCGGTCGAATCCAGTGAAGTATTTTCAATCACCAACAAAATTCGTCGATGGACTGATGGTCAAGCGCCGAAAAAATGCGGCGAAGTCTTTCGAATCAAGCAAGAGAAGTCATCGGTGACCGATGTGTCGATTTTTGGGCGTTGGTTGATTCAACGAGGTGTTCAGATTGTCCAAGAGAATCAGTCGAGGGTCGATGGGGGGAAGGAGGGTGATGAGGTGTTATGCTATGTCAACATCCATGTGTCATGCCATGTCACCCAAGTTGATACATCAAAATGACGTGTCATGCCACGTCAGCCAAAAAAAGTGGTCGATGGCCAATGGTTAGGTCAGCCGATTTGGGGAAGTGTTTTCAATAGTCGTCAGGGATCACCGATGGGCTGATGGCCGAAAATCGATCAAATCAGTGAGGATTTCCATTCACCAACAAAAATCATCGATGACCGGCGGTCAAATCAACCGATTTAGAGTTGTGTACAAATCAATTGTCGAGGTAATGGGTCGATGACCGACGATTGTGTCAGTAGCTAAGGGAAAGTGTGGTGCACGCCCAAGGAAGAACGTTGATCGCCGATATAACGCGGATAAATGGATCATATTACACGATATTTGAGGTCAAAAGTTCATATTTAAAGGGATGTTACAGTAGTAAAATAATCAATTTTATGCGATTTTTTTATGGTTTTTGAAGGTCATTAACTTGTGGGGCATTTTTGAGGCCCTAAACGACATTTTTAGAAAATAAAAATTTACAATAAGATATATTGTACCAACTATATCTCTACAAATCAAATAAAATAACTCGAAGAGAGCTATCCAATGAGATAAATGGTTCGTAAAACAAAGCTTGTATGAGAAAGTTACAACCATAACAATAAGGGTAAACGTTTGGCACCAAAGTTACTTCTAGAGGGCATAACTCCATGCTCAGAAGTCCGTTTGGGACATAGGAGAAGTTGATGGAAATCTTGTGACCCATAATAGCTATGGGTGGAGTCAAATATATATTATGGGTACCTGAAAATGCATAAGGAGAGAAATAAGACACCTGTAGAATGCGTGGATAATTTGGGTAAAATAACCTAAACTTCTTCGAACCATAACTTTCAGCTCAGAGCTCAGATTTGAGAAAAAAAATAGTCGATGGAAAGGTATTGAGGGGTAGAAGACATATAATAACCCAAAATTTTGAATTGGGCAATGAATTGTATCAAAAATTAATAAATAGATTTATGTAGCAATAAAAGAGTGGAAAATGCAGCATGTAAATGTTATAACTTTTCGCTCGGAACTTAGATTGAGGAATGAGTACAACCATTGGAAAGAAATTTTAGAGAGGAATGCATCTAAGGAATCATAATGTTAATTGGTGTAATGTGTGCTTCTTAAATTGATGAAGAAACAACCTATATACTAATGGATGAAATGATTTATGCTATGCATGTTTCTAACAATAATTAGTACATGCACATTTCTTGCAGAATTAGAGGTATAGAAAAAAAAACTTTGGTTGTTATATAAGGACTAGAGTCATGGAAGATGCTTAGGGATCTTACAACCATGAGGAAGAGATCATAGGTTTGCATGTCATCATGGGAAATGCTAAGACATTGTCAAATGGAAGAAGGGATAGGTAGGAGCTTGTCACTATGAGAAGCATGCATAAGGAAGTGCAGAGCTATAGAGATTAAAATGAAAGGATTATGAAGGCTCGGGAAGAGATACTTCAAATCTTGAATATTTTGCATAAGAAAGTTAACAAAGACTCTAGCACCAAGCAAGAATCTAGTGCTATACAAGTATCAACATCTAGATCCCATAGAAAAAGGGATGATCATGGAAATCATAGACAATCAAGAAGCATGAACATGCGCCATCATTCTCCAAGGAAATCCACTAGAAGAACTCGTGCAAGTTCAAAGCCAGGGAGCAAACCAAACGTGTCTCATGTTAGGAGATAAAGGAGAAGGCCCGAGGTAGACATCTTACAAGTTGAGCTCAGGAAGATTAAGCCACCAACTTTAAATGGTGAGCACAAAAAAGGAGAAGAGGTTGAGGCATGGCTATTGGAAATGAAGAAATATTCCTAGTTGTATGATTACCCCTCACGGGTAGAAGCTAGAATTGTCACCTACCACTTGCAAGGAAAGGAAACCATGTGGTGGGATCAACTTAAGCAAGCCAAGAACCATGACAAGAAGAGGATCTCATGGAGGCGGTTCAAAGGATATTTCCAAGAGAAATATTTGTTTGAGAATTACTATGAAAGAAAGATGAAGGAATTCTCTGAACTTAAGTTGGGAATCATGACAAAGGAGGAATATGAGAAGCAGTTCTTTGAATTGTTGAAGTACGTTGACTTCATCAAGGATGAGAAGGTCAAAATCCAAAGGTTTCTAAGTGGGTTACCTTCCTTCTATAGTCACAAGATACAATATGATAACCCCAAGACTTTGGAGGAGACCATAAGGCGAGCAAGGCATCTTTATGAACAGAGCAAAGGAAGGTCAGTGTTCCAAAAGGCTTGGAATGACAAGATGAAAGGGAAAAAGGATCAAAGGAAGAAAGGTTTTAAGCCACCATTTTCAAGAACAACACCCAATCAAATCAACAAGGTTAGTAAGCCCAAAATGAGCACAAGACTGTTGATTCATTTGGAAAGAGGCCAAATCAACAACCTGTTCAATGTTGGGGATGTGAGGGAAATCACTTATATAGGGATTGACCTCACAAAGGGGAAATAATGAGGATTTCCCACAACATTAAAGAGATTGAAACAATGGAAGACATGAGAGGAAACATGCCAAGGATTTATGCAGCCTTGGACAACAAGCAAACAAAATATCAATCCCCCATGATCGAAGAGGAAGGTGAGATTGATAACCAACCCATAACAATTTTGATTGATTCTGGAGCTATCCATAGTTACACAAATGCTAACATTGTTGAAGGATTTCACTTGCAAAGGAGTAATCATGAGAAATCTTGGTTAGTTCAATTAGCCACAAGAGCTAAGAGAAAGATCAATGAGTTGGTTAAAAATTGTCAAATAGACATGAATGGACTCAACATAAAGGTGGATGTAAACATCATACCATTGAGTTCATATCATTGTCTAATTGAAATGGATTGGTTGGAAAAACAACATGTTTTCCTAGACGGTTACAACAAGACAACACATTTCTTGATGAAGAAGGGAAACAAGGAAAGATTCAAGGCATTCCAAGAGTTGTAGTTGTTAGAGAGATTTCAACTATGCAGTTGAAGAAGAGTTTTAGGAAGGGATGTCAGATTTTGTAGCCCATATGGAAGAGGAAACCAAAGACAAAGTGGAAAGCATTGAATATCACCATTCAGTATTGAGGGATTTTGAAGATGTTTTTAGAGAAATCCCATGACTATCGCAAAAAAGAGACATTGATTTCTCTATTGATTTGATGCCATGAGCTGCCCCGATGTCCAAGACACCATACAAGATGGGCACACCAGAATTGAAAGAGTTGTAGATGCAACTTGAAGAGATTTTAAATAAGGGTTATATACACCCAAGTGTGTCACCTTGGGGAGCCCCGATTCTTTTTGTGAAGAATAAATATGAAAGCTTAAGGTCGTGTATTGATTTCAGACAACTTAATAAGGTCACCATAAAGAATAGATATCCTTTTCCAAGAATTGATGATTTGTTTGATCAGCTGAAAGGCGCAAGAATATTTTCCAAGATTGGCTTGAGATCAAGCTATCATCAAGTGAGGATTAATGAAGGAGACATCATCAAAACAACACTCAAGACAAGATACATGTATTATGAATTCATGGTAGTGTCATTTGGACTATCAAATGCCCCAACTTTTTTTATGTGCTTGATGAATGGAGTGTTCTGTAAGTACCTGTATAAGTTTGTGATTGTGTTCCTAAATGATATACTTGTCTACTCTAATTCAGAAGAGGAACATGAGCAACATTTATGAATGTTGTTGCAAGTTTTAAGAGAACATAAATTGTATGCTAAGCTAAGTAAGTGCATATTTTACCAAAAGAAGATTCACTACTTGGGGCATATCATTTCAACAGATGGGATAACAATGGATCCTGAAAAGATAGAGGCCATTAGAGGATGGCCAGTGCCAAAGAATGTGACAGAGGTTAGATCATTCATGGGTCTTTTCAGTTATTACTGGAGATTCATAAAATGATTCTGAAAGATTGCAAGTCCAATCACTTCTTTGCAAAAGAAGGGAGTGAAGTTCAAATGGACTTCCAAGTGTGACGAAAGATTTCAACAGTTGAAGGAAATATTGACAAGTGCGCCAATATTGAAGATTGCAAATCTGGAAGAAGATTTTTTTATGTAAACCGATGCATGCAAGGAAGGGCTCGATGTATTTCTTAGTCAAAAAGATAATGTGGTATGCTATGAGTCCAGAAAAATAAAAGAGAATGAAAGGAATTATGCTACCCATGATCTAGAGTTAGCAATAATTGTACATGCATTAAAAACGTGGAGGCATTACCTTATGGGTAAGAAATTTGAGCTAAGGACAGACCATTATGGTCTCAAGCATTTGTTTGGACAACCAACATTAAATGCCATACAAACTAGATGGTTGGAATTTTTGAGTGAATATGAATTTGAAATTAAGCATATAAAAGGAAAGGAAAATCAAGTGGTTGATGCACTCAGCAGGAAAGCTCATGAAGTGCATGTTGCAACCATTAGCATGTACAAGACTGATATGAAAGATCAAATTATTGTAAGAGAAAATTTTGATCAACATTATCTAAAAGTAAAAGAGATATGACAACATGGTAATTTTCAGCATAGATTTAATTCTTATGAGCTGAAAGAAGATGAATTTTTCATGTACAAGGACAAAGTATATGTGTCGAATTCTAGTGAGCTGAAAAATGCAGTTCTGAAGGAAATGCATAATGTGTCATATGTTAGGCACCCATGATATCAAAAGACAATTGCAGCTATGAGAAGCCAATACTTTTGGTTAGGAATGAAAAAGGAAGTGGATAATTACATAGGCAGATGACTAGAATGCCAAAAGGTAAAGACAAAACATAGACATCTAGTAGGTTTGCTACAACAAATACCCATTCCAGAAAGGAAATGGGAAGTTGTTATAGTGGATTTTATTACCGAGTTTCCCGGAATAATGAAGCAACATGATTCTATCATGGTGGTGGTGGATAAATTGACTAAGGCAACACATTTTATTCCAGTAAAGACTACACACAAGGCAACAAATATTGCAGAAATATATATGAAAGAAGTAGTTAGGCTACATGTTGTGCCTAAGGAAATAGTTTCAGATAGGGACCCAAAGTTTACTTACAATTTTTGGAAATGTTTTTTCAAAGGATTTGAAACAAATTTAAATCTAGTATGACATATCATCCAGAGTCAGATGTGAAAACAAAGAGGACCAACAGGATAATTGATCTGGATTATTTTTGAGAACGAAATGAAAGCATAGATATTACAATGAAATATACATAAATATTTCTAGAAACAGAGACATACAGTAATACATGATTTCTATTAATGAAAGAAATGTACAAAGACTGTAAAAATACAGAGTGAAAGACTCACTAGAATGGTGGAAACTTATCTCTGATAAGAGATGTGATGGCTACTCACATTCAAAAGAAGATGATTGTTACAATGAGCCTCCAAAGGCCCTTTTAACTTAAGAAAAATCTAAAACCCTAACCCCGGAAGATGAAAAGCCAAAAGGTTTGTGGGCCTCGATGGGAATAGTTGATATGTCAACTACCCAGGGGCATAACTTTTGCATATGATCTATGTTTTGGGCGCTTAATACACCATTGGAAAGGTCTAACTGAGAATAATGATTTTCGACTGGCCTAGGATAGTGTCTTCACCAGTCGCTTGGGCTCCAAATACCCCAAAAAATGTCATTTAGGGCCTCAAAATAGCCCCAGAAGTTTGGGACCCGAAAAACTGCCAAGCTGGAAAACTCTGTTTTGAGCCAGTGGAATAGGTGGGTGGCCACCGATATCCATCTATATCAATCCACCCTCCTTAGGAAGCAATGGTCTCCATTTCGTTGAGTTTTCAGCGAAGAGGGGGAAGCGTTTGTTGAAATTGAACCTTGGTGAGTTGCTTGTCTTGCTAGAGAAGTTGCGATGCTTCGCTTGTGGAAGGTTGTTGAGAGCCTGATGTTTGAAGGGTTGGACCTTTTTAACCAGTCTGGATACATGAGATGACTGTGTGAAGAAATAATCGTTGGACTTTTCTTCAATCTTGCTGATATGCTTCTATTGGATAGAAGGTGCCTGTACCGAGGCTACAGTGGTTGCAGTGTCCATCTGTGCACCTTTTGAATAGATTGTGAAGAAGCTGAATTTTGTAGTATGAGATAATACTTTGTGACACTGTTTAGGTGGGACAATAGTTGGAACTACCTCTGGTATCCTGTAGAGATGACCCCCCAGAGAAACAATGACACTACGGGGTCGAGACTCGTATATAGCATGACGCTTCCACATATATGGTTGGCCCAAGAGAACATCACATACATCCAGCGGTGAAACATCACATAATACCTCATCATTGAAGGGTTGGATGTCGTATGACAATCGACGCTATTGGCTGACATGGAGGTCTCGTACCTGGTGAAGCCACTCATTGTTGTATGGTTGTGGGTGTGGTGTTGTCGATAACTCCAGTTGTTTGACGACCTTTGTCGAGATGAGGTTCTTTTTTCTTTCTCTATCAACAATGAAATGCAACGGGGTCCCCTTCACCCACATCTATGAATGAAAAAGGTGCTCCCCCTCTTCAGGATCTGCTAGTTCTTCTGGTTGAATTGATGTGGTCGTGACAATAAAAGTGGGGTCTGCGTTGATGATCTGTCTTCTACTAGTATTTTCTGAATGATATTCTGAATCGGGGTTCGTCTCCTTGTCTTTGATCTCGACCACCAATGGTTGTTTTGAGCGACATTCATCAATGTTGTTCCAGGGGATTTTGTGGAAATCACACCATTTTCCATTGTCCTTCTTCGTCTTTCTGTTACCCTTATTTTCCTGTGGATTGGACTGGTTTTTTGATGCCTAGTTGTTAGGGTCGTCTTTACCATTCTTTGGTTGTTGCGTATTTGCAGACCTCAACTGTCGCTTGTTCGGGTGCTTAAATTTCTTCTCGATTTTAACAAAATATCGATAAGAAACACCCAATGATGAGATGTCAAGAAAATCCATTTCAATTTGGATGTATCTGTGTAGAGCCCCACGATATTTCAGAACCAAATGTCACTCAAAATATTTGATACCCAGCTTGGTGCGCAAGTTAAGGAAGGTATTAGTGAACTCCGACACTGCTTGGCCCCTCTCTTGACACAGCATGGTCCATCTCATGTACTGGTCATCATAGTTACCGACAAGGTAATATTGTTCCTTGACCACATCCACAAAAAATTCCAAGTGGGCTCGGCCCCATATATTCCAAACTCCTCTGTTGAACTTTGCTCCTAGTAAGTTTCCCACCAATGCTTGACATGGGGGAGATCCTTAAGGAGTAAGGAGGTGATCTTTTACCTGTCGGAAAAATTATGAACAAAGAAATAACCTTCTAGCAGATTTAACCATTTTTCTAGGGCATCTGCATATATATTTCCTTCAAATACGAGAATATCAAAATTAACTTGTACCTTGAAAGGTGAGGTGCCTCCAAAGTGGCCACTTGATGAAGATGCATTGGTTGTTATTGACAGACGTTGAAGGATGTGGGAAATATTCTTCATCATTTCATCCCTCTGTCGCGTGAGATCTTGCTCAAGAAACAAATTAATAGAATCGTTTGCTCTATCGTTTTTCTTTTCTTCCACCATGGAGGGTTTCTTGGGCATGCGAGAATGATTTTCCTCAAGAGAGACAAGATCGAGACCCAACTTACTATACTCGGACCTTGTCGGGGACATGCACTGAAAAAAACGATCAAGAGCAGCTGCTATGATACCACTGATCCAGATTATTTTTTAGAACGAAATGAAAGCAGAGATATTACAATGAAATACACATAAATATTCCAGAAACAAATAAATTCAGTAATACATGATTTCTATTAATGAAATAAATGTACAGAGATTGTAAAAATATAGAGTGAAAGTCTCACTAGAATGGTGGCAACTTATCTCTAAGAAGAGATGTGACGGCTACTCACATTCACAAGAAGATGATTGTTACAATGAGGCTCCAAAGACCTTTTTAACATAAGGAAAATTCAAAAGCCTAACCCCTAAAGATGAAGATCCAAAAGGTTTGCAGGCCTCGATGGGGGTAGTTGATACGTCAACTTCCCGGGGGCGTAACTTTTTCATACGATCTTCATTTAGGGCGATTGATACATTGTTGGAAAAGTATAACCGAGAAGAACAATTTTCAGTTGGCCCAGGCTAGTGCCTTTGGTAGTCTCCTAGGCCCTAAATATCCAAACAAATGTCGTTTAGGGCTTCAAAACAACCCCATAAGTTTGGGACCCGAAAAACTACCGAAAAACGCACAAGGTGGAAAACTTTGTTCTGAGCCAATGGAATAGGCGGGTGGCCACCAATATCCATCTAGATCAATAATTGAGGACATGCTCAAAATGTATGTGATGGATCAACCATCAAAGTGAGAATTTTTTATTCATTTAGTGGAATTTGCATACAATAATGGGTATCAAGCCTCATTGAAAATGAGTCTGTTTGAAGTATTGTATGGCAGAAAATGTAACACACCAGTGAGTTGGGATAATCCAGCAGACAAAGTAGTTGTGTGGCCAAATTTGTAAAAGGAACTAGAAGAACAAACAAAAAAGATAAAGCAAAATTTAAAGGCTACCCAGGATAGACAGAAAATTTATGCAGACAAGAATATAGTATTTAGAGATTTTAAAGTGGGTGACCATGTGTTTTTAAAAGTGAAGGAAAAGTGAAGTTCGCTAAGATTAGAAAGTTTCCCAAAGTTGGCAATGAGATATTGTGGGCCTTTTGAAATCTTGAAAAGATAGGATTAGTTGCATACATGCTAGCATTGTCTGCATCCATGAGAGTACGTAATGTATTTCATGTATCATTATTAAAGAAATATGTGTCTGACCTAATCACATAATTGATTGGAATGTGATCCAGGTGGAGCACGGAGGGGATTTCTGAGTGGAACTAGTACGTCTCCTGGACCAGAAAGTCAAAGTGCTCAGGAACAAGGCCATAGGAATGGTAAAGGTCCAATGCACCTGCTACGGTCCTGAATATGATACATGCGAGAATGAAGAAAACATACAGGCATAATACCCGCAATTTTTTGACAATTTTGAAGAAAATGGAATGCAAGACTCCATTTTGAGAAACTAGAGTTATGGAACCACATATAAGATTCCTAGCCAATAACGTTGGGGTCTTTGATAAATGAATGGTGCATTCCTTGGGTTGGCTAGTTGATAGGAACAAGATATTATAGTTGGAACTGTTGTTGGAGTTGTGAATTTGCAAAATTTTATTTTTTAAGTATTGTGGTGTAAGTTTGCATATATGTATATCAACATAGTGTGCATCGAGGACGATGTACAATTGTAGGGGAGGGGGAATGTAACATCCCTACTATAATCCCAAATTTAATTAATGCATATGTAGATATAATGTGTGGCTACGACCAAGCGATGTAATATGTGAATTGTATTTCTGAATGTTAATAATAAAATGTGATTCCAGTTGCTAAGGGGACATGGAAAGAGATGGGGTCTGAATTAATCCACAAGAGGGGGGAGAGTCTAGGATAATGGTTAAGTGGGGGTCTAAGGGGGAATTACCCATGTATATTAATTCCACCAATTTTCCTAAAATTTCTATTTGTATATGAACCTTCTAATTTCCGACTGAGTGTTCCCAAAGCCAGTTATTGAATACATGTAAGAGGGTGGGTGTGATTAGTCACATCCCATAGTTATTGGGCACATGGGGGTTGAGTACAACCATCTTGGGGAAGTGCATGAGTCAAGAAAGCAAGCCAAAGGAGAGGAATTTGTATGGGTTGGGACAACAATTTTTACATATTGATTTTTTGTGCATGAGGAGCAATGAGAGAGAAAGGGAGAAAGCTTAGAGTTGGTACATTCCTTGGGTTGGGTAGATCAAGAGGAAGAGAGCTAGTGGAAAATCGATATAGTTGCAACTAGGGAAGATATCAGTGGGTGATGAGTTTTATGAGATGTGAGTGGACTCTGAGAAACCACCCTCTTTTGTGGATTACTAGCCTCAACTCAGGGATGATTTGTTGTTGAGATTTGGAACAATAAGTCTATGGTTGGGTGGAACGTTCATCCCAAGCAGTTGGTTGTACAACAAATTTAAAAGGTAATTGTTTTATGTTGTTAACGTGTTATTTTTATGTGTATAAATGGTGTGCATGAACTCTGTGTATTTGAGAATGATTTATATGTTGATATAATGAAGTTTATTCGTTGCATTCATGTCTATTTAGCCTATTGTAGATGCATGTAATTAAATGGTAATAGAAAATAGTTATTTCTGGCTGTAATTCGTAGATGGAAGCTACATGAAATCATTTAGCTGTAAAATAATTAAAATAAATTTCATTTTTAAGAGTTTTTTGCACCATAATGTCCCTCAATTGGGTTGGGGAACATTACAAATGGGAGTGGCATGATGTAGAAAGGTACTCTACAACATAGCCTAAGGTTGGGAGGAAAGGCATCCTTTCTCAGCCAGTTGGTTGTTGACATTCACTGAACAAATAAGTGTTTTTAACTCTTAGATGCTTGATGTAAATATGTTATTTCATGGTTTAAATAGGAAATATGAATGTGTGTAAGGAATGAATGAATTCATGAGTAAAATGGAGTATTTATGTTGTTTCCATTGGATAACCCGTTAGACTTATGAATCCATGAGAGAAATGTGACGGCAGGATGTATTCATGTGAGGTCGACAAGTCTTTGAATAGAAAACTTGCAGGATATGAAGAAAATCCTCACTTCGAAACTGATAAAGGAGATGTCTTAGTGATTGGGGAGGGTCTCTGTGTAGAGTCTGAGAACCTCAATTCCATGGAACCCCTTGCTCTTGAGAGGAAATTTTATAGGATATGGAAAAAATATTCCTTGGACAGTGACAAGAGTGCCCTGATATTTGTGAAGTCTTGTGTAGGTTAAGGAGCCTTTAACCCTGTGAATATCACCTGTATTAAATGGAAAGCTTGCATGGCATACAAACCCTTCATCCAAGTTCCTAATGGAATGCCTTAGCTGGTTTAAATATAAATTCATAAAGCTTTTAAGATTCCAGTAGAACCTTAGAAAAGACTAGAGGAGGAACCTTGAATTCGTTAAGTCTTGATTCAGACTAACATCATGAAGAAAACCAGTGTCTTAAGTTAGAAGGATTTGCAGTCGTTGGATCAGATTAGCCAGATGATACTGACCATTGGTCAGAGGACGTGGCCGTCATAAGGATGTATTACAATGATTTTTTGGGACCTCGATGAGGAGAGCTCCAAAGTCAATGATATATGTTGATCTATCAGAGAGTGAATCCGTGAGTTTGGGACCGTTGATATGAATCATGAGTCCTTCGGAGTTGAGACTGTCGGAGACCTAGATGAAAGTTTATAGAGGGAGTCTGATATCTTAGGAGTTTGAGAACCACTTATCTGGTGGGAGATGCCCAGTGGGATCTCAGTCGTTGGATTTCGTGTGAATCACTCTGAGGAGGAGGGTTCATGAACCCTATTTGGTGAAAAATTGTAAACCCCGAAGTGCATGGTATGGATGAGATGAATGTGGAACGTTCGATCTGTGTGTGTGTGTGTGTGTGTGTGTGTGTGTGTGTGTGTGATCGGAGTGGTCCAGGACATCAGAGTGGAGATTATTTGATGGGAGGGACTTTGAGAATGGAGGGGGGCATTGATTGGTGTGTGGGTGATATTTAATCTCAATCATAGATTTTGTGGGTCCCATTCATTAGCAAGTAGAGTGGGATTTTGAGTGGAGAGTAATTGTAGAGTCAATCGAGGTGCCGATGAAATTGTAGTCGTTGAATCGATGGTCTAAGAACTATTAGATTCTGTAGGATTATTCGTCGAATTGATGTCATCTAGGGTGTTAGATTCTGTCGAACTGAATCCATAGGGATGCCAATCTAGGTGAATTTAGCATTTCGATGGGAGTTATTCTGAATAACCATCGATCATTGATTTTGGTGGTGAGGATTAATCCTAACCATCTGATTGGGGGCGTTAGGCACTTAGTCACCTTAGTAAACTCTGGGAAGAAGATTCTATGAGGATTAGTAAGAGTTAATTCAATATAAATTGTGATAAGAGAAGTCTTCACATAAACATCTAATGAAATCTGATAACATGTCTTAAGGAAAGAAAGGAAAAGCGACATCCCACCAGCCTGAGTGATGATTAGGGGGTCAGGTGCGTTACACTTGGTCTCGTCAAGGTCCTAAAAGATTGAAGGTGTCGTGAATAGTGGATATTAACCCCACTCACTTGAATCAACAACTTATGATGCATCATGTGGAATGAGGAGAATGTTTGGCCCAATAAAGTGAACGATCATAAATAGTCAATATCTCTTTTAAATAAATAGATCTACATTCCACAAGCCTTTGTTGGTCACTCCCCTACTAGTGTAAAAAATGGCAACAACATAAATAGGGAATATACACTTGCAAAGAATTAGGGATCTCCTTGAGTGCAAGGATTCCATTGGGGTTATTAAGCATCAAATATCGCTTTCCAATAGAATCCCACCATGTGTCCTGCCACAAAAGAAAAAGTGACAACTTGAGTATGAGCTTACCATTTATGAAGCTACATGTAGAGTTAAGGCCCACATGATGTTTTGTTTCACCATTAAAGGAGAGGCTCCTCTTCCCTCACATTTTTGATAAATATTTAAGCGGAAGAAGCCCCACTAAATATAGTGAAGGTTAAGTAACCTCCTCCTGCTACTATATGAAATTGAAGCCTACAACCTTTGAAGCTGCCAAACTCAGTTCAAAATTGGGTATTAGATTTTAGTGGTTAAGTCTCATCTACAACCCCTTTACATCTTTTTATTTCCTCGTAGATTTTTTTCCATTGAGCCTAAGGCCACCAAAGCTTCCTCTAGAGAGTCCTCTTCTTGGTCCACCATATGAGTGACATATCTTCTCTTAATTCCCCCTCCTTCATTAATGAATTTGCAAAGGTTTCCTCTCCCAAAATTCAAATTGCCACTTATTGACAAGGAAAAATGGCCATCACTAATAGCATGGGTTCTCTTGAAGAAAAAATCCCAATTAGACTTGAACATGTTTGGTATAGGGAACCCATCTAGATTCTAGATTAACAATTGGTATTGGTATTTGGGGATTTTACTGGTTATGGCTCAGTCCACCATTTAGGGTTTCCAAATACAATAAATGAAAATGAAACTAGATTAATATGTAGAATGCCCTAAACTAATATAACAAAACCAAAAAGGCATAGAACCAATTGAATCAAATGCAAAAAACAACTTGGAATTAGTTCATGAGATTATACGACATACACTTCAAATCACAAATAAAAAACCAAGGATACTTGCAAACAAAGCTAAAAGCGATAGTTCCATACCCACACCAGTCAAAACATTGAAATAAGAGGAAGTAGGAATACATATTAGATTGTGAGAGTATTCTATAGCAAAGAGTTATCATTCCTATAGCCTTTTGATACTTTAATGAACAACAAGAATAGTCTATATCACATTCACAACACAATGAAAATCTCTAGCAGTAGTTTTGGCCCATAATGGCTTCTTTCATTAAGAAATAAGGATAATTTATAGTAGAAAGGAAAAATCTAATAGTGGCTTGTTATTCTCTAGAGAAAAATATCCTCTCTTCAAAAGGGAAAAAGCCTAATTTCTTTTGATTTCATTATAAGATTTATTTCCATAAATGTTTGATCTAAAAATGAAGAAGACTTGAAAAACTTGAAAACTTATGCAAGTGAATATTATGTGTTTAAAGCAAAAGGATCAGTTTGCAACACATAAATTTAAAGGATTACTTATGCAAATTATACATAAACAACAACATAATCAATGAACATAAACACATAAGAACAACAATTGATAAATGAGTTCACCCCTCTTATGGGCTACATCTCCTGGTCCAGCTTCCAATGGATCATTATTATTAATTGCTCAAAAAGTGCTTAAAAACATGTTATACAATTCTCAAACTGACAAACCGACTGCTCGAATGGCTTCCCAGTGTCCCAAAACCCCTGTCTGGGCTCTTTCGGCACCTCAATCGGTCGAAAAACGAAGAAGTTAGGCCTCCTGGAAGTCTCCCTCTTCAAGCTTGCTGTCTCTGGTTCTACAATTCGCACCCCCTTCATTGAACCTCGCTCACACGCTCATTTAAGCGCAAAAACCCAGCACCGGGCGCAACCGCGCCAACGGTGCAAACCGTAGAATGGTTAAGGGCGCGCCAGCCCCTAACCGCCTCGACACCTGGGCGTATGGCACATATGACCGCGCGCTTTGCTAAAAGGTGGTTAATTGGTTACACAACTGTGTAACTCCCTCCGCGCTCCAACTCGGGGTCATATGTAATATATATAAAAAACCGTGGGCCATGTTACAAACCCGTGCGCAAATGTTACAACCGCGCGCGCCACATTTTAATATATGGTAATACAAAACTTTGGTTTATTGTTATATAAATCCGCGCCACATTTTAATATATGGTCATATGTTGTATAATGGATCCACGGGTCGGGGCTAGGCCCCGGCCCGACCCCCCCGCGCCAATGGAAACAATGCAAACATAAATATAATTAAACACATATGCCTATCAAGCAACAACTTGTGGCCCATTGGCCGGGTGGTCGTGCAAAGGCGTTAGGTGTTGGGGAGGTCTGGGGGTCGAACCCCACGGACTCCCATATATTTTACATACAACCACATAACCAAATAATGAGTGACACACGGCGCCCTCTGATTGGGCCACGTGTCCTCACACCATTTGCCAGCTATATGACACGTGTTATATAAAAGCTACAACAAAGCTTGTAGCAAAGAATACAATTCAAACAAGTTTTTTTTGGTTTGTATTATATAAAAGCTACAACAACAAAGCTTGTAGAAAATAATACAATTAAAAAAAAGTTCTTATCTTCTGTTTACAAACCAAAAAGGAGAGGCTATCTAACAAAGCATATTAGCTTGGAATTTCTTACAATATATTTTAAGTCTTTTAAACTGATAAGTGTACAGTCTATAAAAGATACTTAACAACTTAACTACTTTAAAGAACATAATGGACAAAAACTAAGATAGAAAACATTAATGAATTTCATTTTGAGGTACTTTCTTCCTTGTTGGAACTGTATTCATAATGGCTTGCTGGGATGGTACTTTCCCTCCAAGGGTTCCATGCTCTGTAGTTGAGAAAAGATAAAAAATATCAAGTCCATCCTGTTGTTTCTTAACAAGATAGACTATTGTTTGTTGCAACTTAGCCAACCCAACGTCAAAGGTCAAGATACACTTTTTCTTAGTTAGTGGTATCCCCATTATAACCTCCACATAAGGGCTTGAAATTGAGACTAGTTCCCCCTATTTGCCCTGCATTGCTTCAATTAAACTTTCATGTCTCTCCAAGGACTCAACATGTTGCTTATGAGCCTTTCTAGTTTCTCTAATCTCAATATAATCCATTTCCCTTGGAATACAAAGCTAGGAACAAGGAATGAGGGCCACAACAAACGATCTTATGAAGCTGA
This sequence comes from Picea mariana, assembly GCA_032191745.1. NCBI lineage: Eukaryota > Viridiplantae > Streptophyta > Pinopsida > Pinales > Pinaceae > Picea > Picea mariana. The sequence continues at coordinate 218,654 of JASDQU010103953.1, forward strand.
AGCAGGAAAGGGAGATAGACAAGCCCACAACAAGAATGGGCATGCCCCCCAACTAGAGTTCATAAAAGCCACACGAACCCAAGAACAAACAAACTAAATCCTTCAAGGAAGAATCAAAACCGAAAAATAGGGAAAGGCTAGGTCCCGAAATCAAGAGAAAAAAGAGAATGAGTCACTGAAAAAAGAGCCAAACCTGAAACCCACAGGGAGGGATTGAGAGAGAAGCTAATGGAGCCACCAAGCGAGAAGAGCGTTCTCTCCCTCGAAGAATTGAAGCTTAACAAAGTTTGCCCAAAGATCCACAAGCCCGCTCTAAAAAGAAGAACAACGATGAGATGGAGCAATGAAGATAGAACCACAATTTTTTTTAGGGGGTCTCAACTCTAAACCGGGCCTAAATCCACATTGCCCACAACCTGCAAACCACATGGGGAAAGCCATAATAAACCCACATAGATCCACCATTACCTTCTACATTGATTCAAAGAAGTATTTCTTAAGGGAGGACTATGTGTGAGAGTTGTCTCATCACACCCCCCATCATTTTGAACGAGCCTACGATTTTAGAGTTACCCTCGTACCAATTAATTTGAATACCAAATGTCATGAAATGATGGTTAAGGAATAGGTTCAAATGTGACCACATTGTTTATGGTTAACATCCCTTTATTTTGTGAAGTGGTTAAAGATGCATAGCAATTTGCTTCTAAATTATTATCTCTCAATACATGATAAAAACTCAGAGTGAAAAATGAAGAGAGGAGGTGCTTAATCCTTTCTAGCACAAAGCCAAGTCAGATGAGGAAGTTCCATATACATATATTTAATGATAATGATAAGCACATAAGGGAAAAGTCTCCAATCACAATCAAGTTATGAATATTGAGCGACTTAGCTATTTTTAGTCCCTAAAATTAACGCCCAAGCTTTCATTTCTCATATACATAAAGCATTATATAATGCTTGCTTCTCTGCTTGTGGGATAACTTCTAAATCATATCAATGTTCTAAAGAAAATCAAATGATCAGGTACTTGTATTCTAGTTTCAAAATGAACATAGAAAAGATTTAGTGCAGGCAGGTTCTACAACACGCAGCAAGACAGTTATTAAACATTCTCTATGTCCCACAGCAAAGCACATCTCAATCATTGCAAAGTATCCCCTCTTGTGAATACTATTTGATATTGAGATATAGTGCTATCAATTATTCATCGACCTCATGTTTACATAGCTCTTTACATTTCTTTTCTGTAGAATATTAAATTTCTGCGTCACTTTATTGATTTCAAGAATTGCAAAGTTCCAAATTACTTATGCAAAGCCAAGAGTAGACTCTCTTTCACACTTCATTCCTCCACCTGTAAATTGAGATCTTTCCTTTAATTCAGAAAAGGAAATTCTTGAAGATAAACCCTGACTGGCCAGCTCTCGGAGAAACTCTCTGCAAAATGTGGCCTAAATATCTGTATGCGAAAGTTTTGAGGGACATCTGGCATGCAAACAGTCACAGGAATCAAAGCTTTTGCGAGAAAAGATGAACTATTTTGTTATAAAACACTTTTTCTAATAATGGCCTCCCTTCCCACTCTCTATAGAGGGTAACGACATTACATAAAATAATGTTCAACTTGTTCGATATTTAAGTTATCTTATCATATCAAATTCAAGAGTGAGTTTAATGGTTAAAAACATGTGTTTTCTGCTATGAAGTTACAAGTTCAAATCCAAAAAGGTAATGGTTAGGATAAAGTATGTAATCTCTAAGCAAAACCTTGTTCCAGAAAAAGGTAAGGTTAAAGAAAACAGAAAAATATTCAATAAACACATTTCCAAGAGGAATAAATTTTGTTCCAGCATTTATGAGTTTAAATTTATCCAAAAATTCTGTGTTGTTACTTAGTTGATGACTATGGCTATCAATGTGCACCTGCATTTAATGCTATATACCCTGACATATATATTGTCTCTAAAAATGATTTAAATTGAACGACATATATCACACTGTATAAGCATTAGATGCTTGTTTGTCCTCCATTAACTTAAGTTCAGACTGTCAGAGGCACACCAAGGCTAACTCCAAGATGTTGCACAAGGTTAGTCTTTTTAATATCAGTGTCACCAACTAAAAGAATATGCTGGTGATTGAGATATACTCCAAAGTTCTGTCATGTTTCTCATAACAAAATGTCTGCCAGCAACAAAAACATAGAACTCTATTGTCTCACTAAAAATATGTTAACATGCATAGGACAGACAGTTCAATAAATATCTTGAAGTGCCTTATTAAATATATCTGTACCTTATTAAATATTGTAAAAGTTGTTGGATATAAATTGGGCTAAAAAAAATTAGTCCTTTTCATAAACTTAAATTTAAAAGATCGTCAAAAATCTTCTTGACCAGTTTTGAAAACAAAGATCCAAAGAAATATTAAACCTGAACTTAAACTTGATAAGAATTTGCTATGATAATCATTAAAGGTGGCATTAAATGTTAATGCTATCCAAAAGAATATTGGACTAGTACTTAAACTTATAAGAAATTGTTATGGCAATCAATACCCACCCTACAGCATAGCATTAAATGCTGTCACAACCTGCAACATGAAATTAAATACTGCATAAGTGTGTCCCACCCTGCAACATGACATTAAATACTGCATAAGTGTGTCCCACCCTGCAACATGACATTAAATACGGTATAGGTGTGTCCCATCCTGCTACATGATACTGCATAAGTGTGTCCCACCCTGCAACATGACATTAAATACGGCATAGGTGTGTCCCATCCTGCTACATGACATTAAATGCTGCATAGGGTGGTATTAATGTTGTCCAAATGAATATTGAACTTAAACATGGATAGAAGGACGCAGCCCATGGTGCAGTGTCGGTATTGATCGCCACAGCAAATTCGTATCCAAGTTTAAGTACAAGTCCAATATTCGTTTGGACCATTTGTTTTGAGAATGGGCCGAGAAGGTCTTTTAACCTTTGAGTTTCTGAAAGTGACCGAAAGACTCCAGGCGCAATTTGAAAACTAACTTGGAAGAACCTTCGGAAGAACTTTTGGGCCAATATTGAAACTTAGTTTGAGAACTTAGCCCCACTGAAATTTTTAAAACTGACTTGACCAAGTACATGTGGATTTTGTCAATAATAGCTTGACGTTAGAGTAAAGAAAATTTGACATTTAAGTTCTTTTAACTATAAAATAAATCCAAATCAGTTAATTACCTAGGATGCACGTACCTAAACATGACTTTAGGTGAAAACTATGAAGCTATATGTTTTTGAAGATAATAACTTAAATCACACCACTGGTTACATGTTTAGCCTAAGTGTAAATTTTGTAGTGTTAATAGTTGATGGATTTTAAAAGTTGTGTACGAGACCTCCTCGGCCCAACGATTTTATTGGTAAAGTCTATAAAGGTATACATACCCTACCCCCCTTTGGATTTGAACATGCAATCTCTTAGGAGGAAACACATATTCTTAACCATTAGGCCCACTCAGGCTGTATAAGTTATGTTATTATGTCGAGGGCGAAAAGTTATTTGAAGTCATTTTTTTTAATTAAAGCCCTAGACTCATTTAAAATGATGTTTGCTCAAATTGAATTCTATGAATTCATATTATATCTATGTTATATAGACTTCCAAGACACAAACTAACATTGGCATGATTCATCAATATTTGTAAGATTTTTATCCATGAAAATGTTTGATTGACATCTAAAGCACTTAAAATCGAGCACTTGGCAAAGATGTTGATTCTTCCTAAAACACAATTATGAGTCAGCGAGTGATGCAAAACAACTTCAACGAGCCTAGATAAAACTACACACACTCTTACACAGGTCAAAGCCAGTTTAGTCCAAAAGGTGCAATGTCAAAATTGAGATGGATGCAATGCAACAAATGCAAAAAGCAAAATTGTGAGGCAATAATTTGATAATGCAACTAAAACAAGCTTTCATAGTTACCCATTAAAGAAGGAAGATCAAACATGTATCCAATAAATAATAATTCTAGTCAGTGGTACTCAATCGTCAATCAAATTTTAAAAGATTGAAGTCTAGAGAAGCAAAACATGGATGAAAAGGCTTGATTTAAAATATTTAAAAGGGGGATCCCCAAGTTAGTTGACTTGGGGCATGTTGAGGCCTCAACACTGCCCCCCACTAGTTAATTAGGGTCGCATATGATCAATTTGTGTAAGAACAAGAGATAACCCCTCACTAGGCCTCTAGGCTAGCACACTGTGTCATTCCTAATACTTATCCTTTCCCTTAGTTCATGAAGCTTTGTGTTGAGATTTATAATCCATGCATTTGGTCTACCATGTTTACAAATGACAAACTGAAATTTCCTCCATTACAATCAAATCTATCTCCACTATGTTAAATATCTCAATAGGCACAACATTATTGTCCCCTTAAGTTCAAAGAAATAGGTGTCTCGGCTTGTTTGATGATCAAAATAAACTATGTTTTTTAAATTATTACACAACCAAGGCACCACTCTAGTCCCATCCTTCCCATTCAAAACTATAAATTTTTGTAAGTGGGTCAAAGAGTTAATATCCATGTTCACTCTTATATTGAGAATGGATGATGATTCCTTAGTAGATAAAGGTCTGTTGGTCATCCTTGATGATGCAGGAGCATCACCTTCAAGGTCAACAATGTACACGTGGAGGCAAACATAAGACATCTCCGCATGGACATAATTTCAAATCGAGCATTAACTCATAAATTAAGTTAAGTTGTTGAGATATTTTGTGGAAAACCATTTTGTAATGTAACTTGTTTGTAAAGTCTCTAAGGACTGTAAGAACTGCAGATTTGGAGTGTCGACTCTATCTGGTAGTTATTAGTAGTTATTGTAATAGGACATAGTAGGTGTTGGTTTTGAATGTAAATAGGACGAGAGAGCTCACAGAACCGGTCCTTAGATATTTTGGTTTCCATTGTAATAGATCATGTATGAGAGTATGGAGGAGTATTGTAGGAGAGATTAATAAAGCATAATAGAGTAGGATGAATACTGTGTAAATTTCATTTTTATGAATGAATAGAACAGACGAAAATTGTCCCAAACTTGGACTGTGTTCATCTGAATGTGATTGCATGAATATTGTATTATGTATGTTTCTTTTGTTTCATTCTCGTTCCTGTAGGAGAGTTCGAGAAGATGATTGTATGAATCTGTAACGAAAGTGGATCAGTTCCAAATTGTTTCTCTTCTGAACCATGTATGCAAGGTGTGCATTCACAAACGCAAGGTGTGCGTTAACTAAGGCTCAGAATGACTCAGAGAGAAAGGTTCAGAGAGAACAAAGAAAACTTGATATTCCAGGTGCAAGGAGTGCACAGAGCTTAGAATCAGCTAAGTTCGAAGAAATAACAAAGAAGAATGCCAGGTGGGCATGAGGTATTTTCTTTTCAAGAAAATCCCTTCGAATCTGAGTTATTCGAGATCCTCGAACACAAGGTGTGCGTAGGAGTTTGAATCTTCAAGAGGGAGAAGCTCAGAAAAGAGTGCGCTTTCGTGCACAGAGATCCAGCTGAAGAAGGACTAAAGATTAATTCCTTGACACTTAGAAAATTTTCTAAGTCTGGAAATGAGTGCAGGCTCAGGAGGGAGATCACAGTAGCCATCAGATCTGGGCGTAGAGAGCTGACAATCATCGGATTTGGAAGAACTGCGAGAAGTTGAATAGACGATGGACACACTTCGAGTGGAAGTGTCGATCTGCTGATGGTCGTCAGACCTGTGGAAGTAGCGCGAAACTTAGTGCTTTGTGCCCAGAGGAGGATTCAGGTATTCGACGTTTGGAGGAATAAGGGTGAAGTTCCCTCGAACTCGCGTGTTGCAAAATCTCGACGACCGTCAGATTTCACGGGGGACATGTGTCAACTGGTGGGGAGATCAAGACTTGAGACGCATGGCATTCGAGCAACGTTTCATTGACCTGTGGTTGAGAGTGGTCAAAAGGGAGGATCACATAGATTCACAACTCGCAAAACAACGACGAGATCGTGGCCACAATTCAGAGAAATCTACACCGTAGACTTCCCAAGGGAGGTTTCGACATTTCGTGGATTGGGAAAGCGAAATAGGGGGTCTTTCGACTCTCATGCCAAAAATCGTGAAAGGAGAATCACTGATAAAATTGTGACCATTGGCTAGAAAAGAGTGTGGACCGTCGATCTCGTGTGGTCAAGGGTTTTCGGGGTTTTGGTTCATCAATGAATTAGAAGTGAAGACGTCCTGAAAGTCCCGAAAGGAAAACTGTGATTTGATCGTAGTCGTCGATCAAGAAGGAGATATGGACCGTTGAACGTCTAATGGGAACGTTGGGGGTTCAGGAACCAAGAGCCCAAGGATAGAGGTTGCTCGACTTCAGAAGTCACGAAGTCCCGAAATACCTCGTGACTCAACCTTAGGTCACAGGCGGATGGTTACGTGGTAAGAAGTGACGGGAGGCGCTAGAAACTAGCCAAGCATTGTCTCATGGATCAGAGTTTCAACATCTAGGTGTTCAAAGGGAAAGAGTCTTGAGACAGGGAGTCTCGACTCGCGAAAAACCTTGGAGAAGGTTCGTGGTCACCGCCGGTGGTCACGTGGGAGCGAATCTTGCGTTCGGTGCTCAGATGCACATGCGAGTTTCAAAAACAAGGACCTGTGGATTTGGTTAATTGAGTTTCTAGTAGGGACCGAAGAGTTGTTCCAGCTTAGGGAAAGAAAATGATCTAGTGATCGGGAGGTTGCAGAACCCCATAGGGGAGGGGGGTCTGCATTAGGTGGTATCAGAGAAAATTTATGTCTGTAGACTGTAGGTAGAGGGAGGAAGATAAAGAGAATACTCTGATACACACCATCAAGTGGTATCAGAGAGAATTTTTGTCTGTAGACTGCAGGCAGAGGGATACAGATAAAGAGAATACTTTGATACGCACCATCAGGTGGTATCAGAGCGCAGATTGTTTGGTTCCTGCAGCAGAGAGTAGATGAAGAAGCTACTCTAATACACACCATCAGGTGGTATCAGAGCGCAGATTGTTTGGTTCCTGCAGCAGAGAGTAGATGAAGAAGATACTCTGATACACACCATCATGTGGTATCAGAGCCTAATTCAGGTTTGTTTGCAAACCATAGACAAAGGAGAAAGGAGGAAGGTTGGTATCCTTTGTGGTATCAAAGAAATTTTAAAATTTATGTTTGTAGGTGACGCAGTGAAGGCATGTCGCCTAGAAGACACAGAGCGAATGCAGAGATGGAAGAAGAAATGAGGCGACTCCGAATGAGATTGGACACCATGGAAACAACACAGAGAAAAGCACCAGATGCTGGTGATATCAGTGAAGCTGAAAGTGAAGAAGGAGAAGAGGTCGAAGCAAATGATGCAGAGGATGTTGCACAAAGTCGCTTGATAAAAGTTGTTTCAAGAATAGGAGCCAGAGCAAGAATGGAGATACCTATGTATGAAGGCAATTTAGAAGTTGAAGAATTGTTGGATTGGGTAAGTGCCATGGACAAGTACTTTGATTATGAAGATATCGAAGAGGACAAGATGGTGAAGCATGCAGTGAAAAGATTGAAAGGACATGCAACATTATGGTGGGATGAACTGCAAGCCGAACACAGAAGAAATGGTAAGCAAAAAATAAAAAATTGGGATAGGATGGTAGCTAAGTTGGAATCCAAGTTTATCCCAAAGGATTACCAGATCAATCTTTATAGAAGATTGCAGAGCCTGAAATAGAGAGGTTTATCAGTGAAGGAGTGCACCAAAGAATTTTACCCACTGAACATCAGGGCTGGTCAGAAAGAGAACAAAGATGAGAAGACAACCAGATACATCAATGGGATGAGATATGAAATTCAAGAGGATATCAACATGATGTCCGTTAGTAAGGTCGAGGATGCCTATCAAGAAGCCTTGAAAGTTGAAGAAAAATTAGCCAGGAGGCAAAGCCAACGAAGCAGAGGCAGAATTTCAAGTAGAGGCAAGGGAACCAACAGAGAGAAGTTCCAGAAGTCGAAGCCTGGAGCTGAAAAACAACACAGTCACCATGAGAAGGGTGGAAGTTCCAAAGAAGGACAACATGGTGAAATAAGTTCTTTTCCCAGAGGTAGAGGAAGAGGAAGAGCCAGAGGAGGCGTAGTTAAATGCCATACCCGTGGAAAAGAGGGGCACAAATCTTGGGAATGTCYCGACAAAAAAAGAGAAGGCGGAGAATCACACATTGTTGAAGCAGAGAAGCATGTGGAAGCATAAGCTGCAGAAGGAGGAAGAAACCTCATGATGAGGAAAGTTCTTCTTAAACCAGAGAAGGAACTAGAGGAACCAGTTCAGCGAACAAGCCTGTTCAGAACTAGTTGCAAGACAAAAGACACAGTTTACAAAGTGATCATAGACAGTGGGAGCACTGACAATCTAGTGTCCACAGAGATGGTGGAGAAGCTGGAATTGAAGACGACTGCACATCCAAATCCATATAAGGTATCATGGTTGCAGAAAGGGCATCAAGTCATGGTAAGTCAACAATGCCAAGTTGAATTTAAAATAGGAGGTTACAAAGATGAAATATTGTGTGATGTAATTCCTATGGATGTCTGTCGTATTTTATTGGGAAGACCGTGGCAATATGACCGAAAGGTTATTCATTATGGAAAGAAGAATACCTATACCCTAGAAAAGAATGGTAGGACACATATGTTTCTACCCATAGAAGACAAAGACAAAGAGACAGAAGCTAGTTCAAGCATACTTCTCATGAGTGGGAAGGAACTCCTGAATGAAGTCAAGAAGGAGAAGGAAATGTAGTTTGTTGTTGTGAGGAAGCCTAGAGTTATCCTTATGAATACTTTTGTAGAATATTTGCCTATAGAAATCCAGGAACTGTTAGAACACTTTGCTAATATAGTCGTGGAGGAGTTACCACACTCATTACCACCTATCAGGAGCATAAGCCATCATATTGACCTTATTCCAGGAGCTAGTTTACCAAACAAAGAAGCTTATAGGTTGACACCCAGAGAGAATGAGGAGGTCAAACAACAAGTCCAAGAGTTGTTGGATAAAGGGTTAGTCAGGGAAAGCCTAAGCCCATGTGAGTACCGACTGTATTAAGTCCAAAGAAAGATGGAGGATGGAGGATGTGTACAGATTCCAGAGCCATCAACAAGATAACCATTATATATAGTTTTCCTTTACCAAGGATGGATGATTTGATGGATTATTTAAGTGGAGCAAGCTATTTTTCAAAGATAGACTTGAAGAGTGGATATCATAAAATAAGGATAAGAGAGGGAGATGAGTGGAAAACAACATTCAAGACAAATGAAGGATTGTTTGAATGGTTGGTCGTGTCGTTTGGTTTGACAAATGCACCAAGCACATTTATGAGACTGATGAATGAAGTGTTGAAAGACTTCATCAACAAATTTGTCATAGTATATCTGGATGACATACTAATTTTCAGCAAGACAAAAGAACACCTAAGACATATGACAGCAGTGATGGAAAGGTTGCAGCGAGAGAAATTGTTGATAAATCTCAAGAAGAGTTCTTTTATGAAGAAGGAGCTCATATATTTGGGTTTCGTAATCTCTTCAAATGAATTGAAGATGGAACCAAAAAAGGTGAGAGAAATCAGAGAATGGCCATCACCGAGCATCATATTTGAGGTAAGAAGTTTTCATGGGTTAGCGAGTTTTTATAGGAAATTTATCAGAAATTTCAGTGGCATATGTGCACCCATGTTGGATGCTGTGAAGAAGAAACACAAGTCCTTCAGTTGGACAGAAGAAGCTGAAAGAAGTTTCAAGGTGTTGAAAGAAAAGATTACAAAGTAGCCAATTCTGGTCTTACCAGATTTTGTTAAAACATTCCAGGTGAGATGTGACACAAGTGGATTAGCTATTAGAGCAGTCTTGAGTCAGGATAACAAGCCAGTTGCTTATTTCAGCGAGAAACTGAATGACGCCAAGCAAAAGTATTCCACATATGAAAAGGAATTTTATGCAGTGATTCAAGCTTCGAGAAAATGGAGGCATTATCAAATTCCCAAAGAATTTGTCTTGTATAGTGATAATCATGCTTTGCAATTTATTACTAGGAAAGAAAAGTTGAATAAAAAACATGCAAAATGGGTAGAATTCATGCAAAATTTTACTTTTGTTATTAAACACATTTCATGAACTGCTATCAAAGTTGCAGATGCTTTGAGCAGAAAAAGTTTGATTTTACAGGAATTCCAAGTGGAGACATTGGGGTTCGAACACCTCAAGGATATGTATGAAGAAGATGCAGATTTCAAAGAAGCTTATGAGGCATGCAAGAATCCCTTATTAGGAGACATAATCCCATGTAATGAATATTTGATTAAGGATGGATTAATGTTCAAGGGGAGCCAATTATGTATTCCGAAGTGTTCAATGAGAGACAACCTACTGAAAGAGAAACATAATGGAGGTTTAGTTGGATACTTTGGTCATGAGAAGACGTTTGCACAGTTCAGAAATTCGTATTATTGGCCAAGCATGAGAGTAGAAGTGAAGAAGTTCGTGAACAAATGCAGAATTTGTCAGTATGCAAAAGGAAGACAACACAACTCTGGTTTGTATCAACCATTGCCAATTCCAGAGAGGCCATGAGATGCAATCAATATGGACTTTGTTTTAGGATTGCCTAAAACTCAAAAGGGAGAGATTCCATATTTGTTGTGGTAGACAGATTCTCAAAAATGGCACACTTCATGCCATGTCAGAATACAAGCGATTCCAGACACATCACCAATTTGTTTTTCAGAGAAGTAGTAAGACTACATGGATTGCCAAGGAGCATAGTTTCAGACAAAGACACCAAATTTGTAGGACACTTTTGGAGGACTCTATGGAAGAAACTAGGGACGAATTTATCCTTTAGTTCATCATATCACCCTCAGATAGATGGACAGACTGAAGTAGTAAACAGGAGTCTGGGAAACTTACTAAGAAGTTTAGTCACTAAGCAAGGTCAACAATGGGATCATATTCTAGCACAGGCAGAATTTGTGTTCAACAATTCAGTGAACAGGAGCACAGTAAAAAGTCTATTTGAAATTGTGTATGATATACAACCAAGGGGGATTACAGAATTGATGGATTTGAGTCAAGACAAGTTCAGAAGTGCTAGAGCAGAGGATTTTGCAACAGATATGTAGAAACTCCATGACAGAGTCAGGGAACAGCTATAGGACAACAACCAGAAATACAAGAGCAGAGTTGATCAAAGGAGAAGAGAATTTCAATTCGAAGTTGGAGATGAAATTTTAGCGCATTTGAGAAAAGAGAGGTTTCCAAGGGGAACATATAAAAAGTTAAAGATGAAAAAGATTGGACCATGCAGGATTCTCAGAAAATTCACAGCCAATGCTTATGAGATTGAGTTGCCAGGAAATGTTGGGATATCGCTAATATTCAATGTTGCAGACCTATATCATTATAGGAGAGATGAAGCACGAGAATCAGATGATCAGAAATAAATTCAGTGGGAAGAGCAATTGCCCACAGTAGAAAAACCTCAGATGGAGAAAATTATTGAAGAAAGGTATGGAAAGAAAACCAAGAGAAAGACATATCCTCAGTATTTGGTGAAATGCAAAGATCACCCAATGGAAGATGCAAGTTGGGTTACATAACCTGATATTTTGAAGCATGGAAAGACAGTGCAGGAGCTCATGGATAGGAGTCCATGAATTTTTTTAACCAGAGGAGTATGATGCAGGAGCATCGCCTTCAAGGTCAACAACATACACATGGAGGCAAACAGAAGACATCTCAACATGGACATAATTTCAAATCGATCATTAACTCCGAAATTAAATTAAGTTGTTAAGATATTTTGTGGAAAACCATTTTGTAATGTAACTTGTTTGTAAAGTCTCTAAGGATTGTAAGAACTGCAGATTTGGAGTGTCGACTCTATCTGGTAGTTATTAACAGCTATTGTAATAGGACATAGTAGGTGTTGGTTTTAAATGTAAACAGGACGAGAGAGCTCACAGAACCGGTCCTTAGATATTCTGGTTTTCATTGTAGTAGATCATGTATGAGAGTATGGAGGAGTATTGTAGGAGAGATCAATAGAGCAGAATAGAGTAGGATGAATACTGTGTAAATTTCATTTTTATGAATGAATAAAACAGATAAAAATTGTCCCAAACTTGGTCTGTGTTCATTTGAATGTGATTGCATGAATACTATATTTTGTATGTTGCTTTTGTTTCATTATTGTTCCTGTAGGAGAGTTCGAGAAGACGATTGTATGAATCCGTAATGAAAGTGGATCAGTTCCAAATTGTTTCTCTTATGAACTGTGTATGCAATGTGTGCATTCACAAATGCAAGGTGTGCGTTAATTGAGCCTCAGAACGACTCAGAGAGAACAAAGAAAACTTAATATTCCAGGTGCAAGGAGTGCACAGAGCTTAGAATCGGCTAAGTTCGAAGAAATAACAAAGAAGAACGCCAGGTGGGCATGGGGTATTTTCTTTTCAAGAAAATCCCTTCGAATCTGAGTTATTCGAAATCCTCAAACGTAAGGTGTGCGTAAGAGTTCGAATCTTCAAGAGGGAGAAGCTCAGAAAGGAGTGCACTTTCGTGCACATAGATCCAGCTGAAGAAGGACTAAAGATTAATACCTTGACACTCACAAAATTTTCTAAGTCTGGAAATGAGCGCAGGCTCATGAGGGAGATCATAGTAGTCGTTTGATCCAAAAAGATCTTTTAATGACTGTGGTTGAGTTATTAAGCATGTGTGTATTAACCATTCATGAAGCTAATGAAAGAGGATGAAGATAAGAGGATTATATCACAGCCATAAAATCATATACAAAACTAAACATAAGCAATAAGAACAACAAACCATAACAAGAGAAGTGATAACAGAGTTCCGCACAAAATTGCCTACGTCTCCGGGCCTTTGTCTCAGTGGGGGAGGCTTCTTTATTAATTATTCAATGCTTTCAAAGTACATCAAATGGAATCCCTTCTGATCTCGTTGTGTTCAGATCGACCTTAGAAATCCAACACAACTGACGACACTGAAAAAGACTGAGTGTAGCTCCCAGAAATGGCCCGCAAGCGTCTGCGCCTCAACAACTTCCCTGCATAAAAATGGATTTGGCTTGGCTTTGCTTCAGCATAAATCTGATATGACTGTCCTCCATGGCCTCAAATAGGCCTGGTTTTTATAGATCTAAATTTGGTTATCATTCCCCAACTTCCTCCCAAAATCTGGGCTCAAAAAGAGCCCAATATCTCCTAATAATGGCCAAAATCTCCATTAACAGGCCTAAAAATCAATAAAAAACCAATTTGTATAGTTAAAAACCCACTCTATAACAAAATTCACAGAGTAGCCCCATTGGGCTAAGCGTGGCCCCTTAACGCACTAGCTCCTGGTTATGTTGTGCTTTACATGTCATCAGGGTCTAGAAACAAATCTCACGCCAAAAACTAAGCCCCGATATCCATGGAAGGGCATGGGTCTTAAGCAATAACCACCGCATGTTTGAACTATGGTAGAGCGCCCTTTTCACAGCTATGGTCATATGTTGTAATGAAAATGTGAGCTGGGGCTTAGCCCCAACCCCTTTTCGCCCATACATCTTTTGTATACACTTTATATATATCAAAGTGGGTTTCAATTCATAACTAATGGTGTGGCGTGTTGGTAATTAGACCATTGTGAAGGCTTTACATTGTGGAGAGGTTGCCGGTTCAATTCCTGTCCACTCTAATATTACTTTTGCAATGATCCATGAACCAGTGACCAAATGCCACATGGCAGCCCACGTCTGGGCCACGTGGCACCACAACCTTTTCTAATAACTTGCCACTTGTCAAAACGATATTTGCCCATGTGTCAACATATTGTCCAGTTAGCAACACCTGTCTACCACATGTCCACTGACTTACTTGCCACCTGTACGAGCATGCCACGTGTCACCCTTTCAATGGTGATACATGTTACCTCTAGGTTGGTTCACATCAGTTGTACGGCCTACCCACTGTGCCTCTGCCATGTGTCATGCTGCCCTGTCAGCATGACGTCAGCGTTGACTTTTATTTGACTGTTGACCTTTTGCATGTTCGGCAAAATGATCAGAGTGCAATAACTATCGCATATGACGTCCGTTTGAAGAAGTAAATATATGGTTGGAATCAGCGCAACAAGCCAATCACAATGGAATTAGTTTCATCTGATTCTGAGAACTTTCATTTTTGAGCCTTTTTTTAGCCCTATCAAGTTCCTGGATCCGATTCTGGATAACACCTCCCCACTAAAGGACCTTTTGGTCCCCAAAATCTTACAAAAATAAACTTTGACTGATTACATACTCATAATGAGAAAAAAAAACACGATGTTGTACAAAAATAATGTTATAACAGGTCATCATTTCAACATGTGTGATTACATTAATGGAAGCAAGATACAATGAAGTTGAGACATCCACTTCTAGCAAAACCAAGTGGTTGGTTTATTTCCTTCATGATGTTCCTCTTGCTTCACTGGTAATCTTTCCTCCTTTGCGAGTACATGGTCAATCCTTTTATCCTTCCTTGGACGAAGCTCTGGATAAAGCTTCCAACAACTAGTCTTTTGATGTCCACTCTTGTTGCAAAACGTGCAATGAGTTTTTGGCATCCAGACCTGTTTACCCTTCTCTTTCTTCCGTTGTGGAGTTGAGCCTTTATGTCATGTTTCCTTCCTAGTCAACATAGGTTTCCTGTACAAAGTTTGTCTCTTCCAACACTTGGCAACACAATGCTTCGGTGAATGACAATAAGTACATGGATACATATTCCACAAGTTCCAGATTACTTGATTATGCTTATTATAATCAAAAGGAGAATTGGTAAAAACATGACCATTATACCTTCCATGTTGATCTCCACTTTTCTTTGGGGATGACTTGCATTCACTACCACAATCCTGAAGTGATGCGCCATTACCTTTTGTGAAGTGTTCCTGCAATGTCTTAAGTTGGCCATTTGAATCATTACTTGCTTCCGGAGTTTTGGAACCTATATTGGAGGTTTCTCCAAGGTCCCCTTCGCCATATCCCAATCCCAAATATCGATGCCTTTCCACAGCCTCAATGGGGTTAACAATGCCTTGAACTTTACATCCAAGTCCCTTCCCTTCTTCATAACCCATCTTGGTTAGTATTCTCAAACCTACACCTTTTGTATGTTTTTGAATGCACCAAAACCAACTTGATGAGAAGAAGGAGAATTTGATGAATAACCTTCACTGCATACCTCAGATATGTTTTCTGAAATAGATGTAGAAGGTACTTCCTTCAATCCTTCTTTTCCTTTGTTTTTCTTTGAAGCTTTCACTTGAACCATGCTCTTTCATTCCAAGTAGTCTTCATACAAAACCTTCACCATCTCAACCATGGAAAACACTGAATTTATGAACTCCTTCTCATTTTGAGAAAGTCCTCTTGTAGATGCCATTTTCTCCCTTGAGATGATCTCTTACCTGGCTAACATGCAAAACTCAAATTCCAAATTTCAACTAGCTTTGATACCACTTGATCCGAAAAGATCTTTTAATGACTGTGGTTGAGTTATTAAGCATGTGTGTATTAACCATTCAGGAAGCTAATGAAAGAGGATGAATATAAGAGGATTATATCACAGCCATAAACTCATATACAGAACTGAACATAAGCAATAAGAACAACAAACCATAACAAGAGAAGTGATAATGGAGTTCGACACAAAATTGCCTACGTCTCCGGGCCTTTGTCTCAGTGGGAGAGTCTTCTTTATTAACTCTTCAATGCTTGAAAAGTACATCAAAATTACACCAAATGGAATCCATTCTAATCTTGCTGTGTTCTGATCGACCTCATAAATCCAACACAACTGACGACACTGAAAAAGACTGAGTGTAGCTCCTCGAAATGTCTCGCAAGCCTCTGCTCCTCAACAATTTCCTTGCATAAAAATGGCTTTGGCTTTGCTTTGCTTCAACATAACTCTGATCTGACTATCCTCCATGGCCTCAAATAGGCCTGGTTTTTATAGATTTGAATTTGGTTATCATTCCCCAACTTCCTCCCAAAATATGGGCTCAAAAAGAGCCCAATATCTCCCAATAATGGCCAAAATCTCCATTAAAAGGCCTGAAAATCAATAAAAAACCAATTTGTATAGTTAAAAACCCACTCTGTAACAAAATTCACAGAGTACCCCCCTTGGGCTAAGCACGCGCCCTCTTTTTTGGTCATATGATAACCATATGGCCTAGCTCCAGCCCAAAGGGTTGGGCGCTAAACCCTTAACGCAGTAGCTCCTGGTTTTGTTGCGCTTTACATGGGATCAGGGTCTGAAAACAAATCTCACACCAACAACTGAGCCCTGATATACATGGAAGGGCCCGGGTCTTAAGCAATAACCCCTGCATGTCTGAATTATGGTAGAGCGCCCTTTTCACAACTATGGTCATATGTTGTAATGAAAATGTGGGCTGGGGCTTAGCCCCAACCCCTTTCCGCCCATACAACTTTTGTATACACTTTATATATATCAAAGTGGGTTTCAATTCATAACTAATGGTGTGGCGCGTTGGTAATCCGACCATTGTGAAGGCTTTACATTGTGGAGAGGTCGTCGGTTCAATTCCTGTCCACTCCAATATTACTTTTGCAATGATCCATGAACCAGTAACCAAGTGCCATGTGGCAGCCCTTGTCTGGGCCACGTGGCACCACAACCTTTGCTAATAACTTGTCACTTGTCAAAACAAGATTCGCCCACGCATTAGCATACTGCCCAGTTAGCAACACCTGTCTGCCACGTGTCCACTGACTTACCTGCCATCTGTACGAGCGTGCCACGTGTCACCCTTTCAGTGGTGACACATGTTACCTCCCCGGTTGGTTCACATTAGATATACGGCCTTCCCACTGTGCCTCTGCTATGTGTCATGCTACCCTGTCAGCATGACACATGCATTGACTTTTTTTTTTTTCTGTTGACCTTTTGACTGTTTGGAAAAATGATCAAAGTGTGATAACTATCGCATACGATGTCCATTTGAGGAAGTAAATATATAGCCAGAATCAACGCGACGAGCTGGTCACAATGGAATTCGTTTCATCTGATTATGAGAACTTTCATTTTTGAGCCTTTTTTTTAGCCCTATCAGGCTCCTGGATCCGATTCTGGATCACCGTCAAATCTGGGCGCAGAGAGCCGACAACCATCGGATCTAGAAGAACTGCAAGAATTTGAACGGATGGTGGAGACACTTCGAGTGGAAGTGTCCATCTGTTGACGACCATCAAATCCGTGGAAGTAGCACGAACCTTAGCGCTTTGTGCCCAGAGGAGGATTCAAGTATTCAACGTTTGGAGGAATAAGGGTGAAGTTACTTCGAACTCACGTGTTGCGAAATCTCGATAACTGTCAGATTTCACGGGGGACACATGTCAGCTGGTGGGGAGATCAAGATCTGAGATGCGTGGCAGTCGAACAACATTTCCCTGACCTATGGTTGAGAGTGGTCAAAAGGGAGGATCACACAGATTCACGACTCGCAAAACAACGAAGAGATTGTGGTCGTCAATTCAGATAAATCTACACCATAGACTACCCAAGGGAGGTTTCGGCATTTCGTGGACCGGAAAAGCGAAAGAGGGAGTCTTTCAACTCTCATGCTAAAAATCACGAAAGGAGAATCACTAATAAAATTGTGACTGTTGAATAGAACGGAGCATGGACCGTTGATCCCGAGTGGTCAAGGGTTTTCAGGGTTTTGGTTCATCGGTGAATTAGGAGTGAAGACGTCTCGAAAGTCCCGAAAGGAAAACTGCGATTTGATCGTAGTCGTCGATCCAGAAGGAGATCTGGACTGTTGAACATCCAAGGGGAACGTCAGGGGTTCGAAAATCGGGAGCCCAAGGATAGAGGTTGCTCGACTTCATAAGTCATGAAGTCGTGAAAGACCTTGTGACTCAACCTTAGTTCATAGGCGGATGGTTATGTGGTAAGAAGTGATGGGAGGCACTAGCAGCCAGCCAAGCATTGTCTCATGGATCGGAGTTTCGACATCTAGGTGTTCAAAGGGAAAGAGTCGTGAGACAAGGAGTCCCGACTCGCGAAGCGTGAAAAACCTTGGATAAGGTTCGTGGTCATCGTTGGTGGTCACGTGGGAGCGAAGCTATCATTCGGTGCTCAGATGCACAGGCGAGTTTCAAAAACAAGGACTTGTGGATTTGGTTAATTGAGGTTCCAGTAGGGACCGAAGAGTTGTTCTAGCTCAGGGAAAGAGAACGATCCAGTGACCGGGAGGTCGCAGAACCCCATAGGGGAGGGGGGTCTGCATCACTTGATCTCTTCCATAGTCTCCCAACCCCTTCTTCTAGGCATGTTGAGGCCATCGCTACAAACATGAAAAATCAATTGGTCAATTTCAAAGATGACATGTTATTTCACTACCCTCCTACTTGGTCTACCTATTCATATACTACGAAAGATCCTCCTTATCATATCTAGGGATACAACAATTTAAATATGGAAAGTCCTCTTAGTGTATTCATTGGTTTCCATGAGTCAAAAATGATGAATGGGGCTTCTTTGTTAGAAAAATAGGATTGCGGAGCAATAAAATAAAAACAAATGCGGAAATAAAACATAGTAGATACACAATACAATAGAGACACAGATATACATGGTTCACCCAGTGTGGGCTACGTCCACTAGAGAAATTGTTTGGTCCTTCCTTTTTATTATCCAACAAAATGAATGGATACAACCTATAGCACACCCATTGTAACTTCCTCTTATTTCTCTCACAATATCCTTTCTCAGAATATAATATTCGCAATGATGCATAGCCGCAATACATTTCCTTCATAAAAGAGGGTTGCCTTCTAGGGAAAAAACCCTTAACATAACTTCTACCATCATATCTGTGACCTTATAATGAACGATCCATATTTACTATGAAATTAAAATATACATTTACAAGACAATTTTTCCTTCAAGGGATTCACCCCCAAACTCCCACGAGGGGCCTGCTTTCCCCCAGACCCCACAGGGGGGGCAACCCCCCCTGCAACACCCCCGCGTGGACGGGTGTACAGTCTTCATGGGGTATAAACATGACTGAAAACAAAGACCTATGAATTAGGAAAATAATCAGGCTCCACAACCAATAATCTCCCACTTGGAGACTGATCACAACAACTCCACTGATGTTGTTCCTGTTGGACTATACTCCACCTTGGACCTAAAAAATTTCTCATCTTCACCTTCATGCTTGAAGACAAACTGAAACTGAGCAGGAACTCGGTTTCTCCCTTGTTACTCCCTTTGTTAACATGTCTGCAGGATTTTGACTAGTGTGTATCTTTTCCAACTTCAAATGTCGATCTTCCAAGACGGATCGTATGAAATGGTGCCTGAGTTGTACATGTTTAGTCTTTGAATGGAAGGATGATTTCTTTGCAAGATGAATGGAACTCTCACTGTCATAGTACAACCTGTTATTCTCTTGCTTCTTTCCCAATTCCTCCATAAACCTTTGTAACCAAATCATTTCTTTACTAGCCTCTATAGCAACACCAAAATCTGCTTCTGTTGTTGAAAGTACATCAACCTTTTGCAATTTCAAAATCCAACTTACTGTTGTTCCACCTACAATACAAACATACCCCTTGGTGCTCCTCCTGCTATCTTTATCATCTGCCATATTTGAATCAACATATCCATGTAGAATAACGTCTGAACCTCCAAAACATAATGCATGAGTAGCAGTACCTTTCAAATACATGAGAATCCACTTTATTGCCTCCCAATGTTCTTTACCTGGATTTTTCATATACCTGCTCACAACTCCCACTACATGTGCAATATCTAATCTTCTGCAAACCATCGCATACATCAAGCTACAAATTGCTGATGAATAAGGGACCCTAGACATGTATTCTATCTCCTCCTGTGTCTTGGGACACATTTCCTTAGTTAATTTGAAATGGTTGGCCAAAGGTGTACTAACTGGTTTTGGATTCTACATTATAAACCTCTCCAACACCTTCTCTATGTACTCGACCTGAGACAATGTTAATTTGTGATTTTTCCCATCTCTTTTTATTCTCATACCAAGGATTTTCTTTGCAACACCCAAATCCTTCATCACAAATGAATTATTTAATTTCTTCTTGAGCACATTTATATCCTGCATATTAGACCCTACAACAAGCATGTCATCTACATACGATAGAAAGATAATATAGATTCCAATTTCTAGCATTTTAAAATAAATACAGTGATTAGAATGACATCTACTATAACCTCAAACTTCAAATACAACTGCCTTGGAGCTTGCTTTAGGCCATACACGCTCTTCTTCAACCTGCATACACAATTTTCCTTCCCTTTGACCTCATACCCCTGTGGCTGCTGCATATAAAACTCTTCATCCAAATCCCCATGGAAAAAAGTTGTTTTTACATCTAATGGTTCAATATGTAAATATTTTATTTCCACAAGACTTAAAATAGTCCTAATTGAAGTCATTTTAACAATAGGATAAAATATTTCATCAAAATATATACCTTTCTCTTTTGCATACCCCTTTACCACAAGTCTAGCCTTGTATCACTTTTTTCCTCCATCTTCTTCCTTCAACTTGTAAACCCATTTATTCTGCAATGCTCTTTTCCCTGCAGGCAACTAAACCAAATCTCAAGTCTGTTTATTTACCAAGGAATCCATTTCCTCTTTCATGCCTTGCTCCCACTTCTTTTTAGTGTCTACCTGCATTGCCTCTTCATAACATTCAGGTTCACCAGAATTAGTCAACAATAAATAATGCAATGAAGGAGATTATCGTTTAGGGGGTCTACTTAACCTGATAGATCTTATAAAAACACTTGCAAGAGCTTGAGGTACCCACTGCTCTTGTTTTTGTGCATTTTGATTTTCTGGTACCTTTGGAATTTCTTTTTCAGTGATCTCATCAAGCACTATGTATTATGGTTTTTCTTTTTCTTGTATCTTTCCCTGCAACTGATCTTTGTACATGACCTTCACATTGGATATGGCATCTCTATTCCTAATGATTTTGTGATTTTCATAATCCCATAAGCGATAACCATAATCATTAACACTGTATCCAATAAAGGTACACTTCTTGGATTTTGCCTCAAGTTTTGTTCCATTTTCTTTATCAATATGGGCAAATTCTTCACAACCGAAAGTATTCAAAAAAGCATAGTTTACCTTTTTACCTATCCATGCCTCCTCTGGAATTCCACCATCCAAAGAGCTTAAAGGTCCTCTATTTATTAAGTAAACAACAATATCTACAATATCTGCCCAGAAATGTAAGGGAAAACCATCATGCAATCTCATACTCCTTGCACTCTCCATGATTGTCTTGTTCATCCTTTCTGACACACCATTTTCTTGTGGTGTTCCTAGAACTATCTTCTCTCTACAAATCCGATAGTATGAACAATAATCATCAAACTCCTTGCTGCAATATTCACCTCTGTTGTCTGATCTGAGGCACTTCAACCTTTTTCTTGTCTCATCCTCAACCAAAGATTTCTATTTCTTAAAAGTATCAAAAACATCATATTTTTATCGAATGCAATAAACCCATGTTTTTCTAGTTGCATCATCAATAAAAGTAATATAATAACGAGAGCCACCAAGAGATGATACATGATATGGTCCCCATACATTTGTATGCACAAGCTCTAACCTTTCATTCTTCTTTTCTCTTCTGACTCTGAGAAATCTAACTTTCTTTTGTTTTCCATAAACACAGTGCTCACATAATTCCAAATCAATTTGTTTAAGATCTGGCAACAAATTTCTTTTGTGAAGTTTCTGCATCCCCTTCTCACTCATGTGTCCAAGCCTATGATTCCACAGTGTTGTATCCACTCCTATAGAATCTAAAGAGATAGAAGAATCAATATTGCCAATACATAAATACAATGTACCTACCTTCTCTCCTTTTGCTATCACCAGTGGTCCTTTGGTGACCTTCCACGCTTTATCTGTAAATATAGATATACAAACTTCACTTTCCAACTACCCTGTTGAAATTAGATTTTTTTTAGATCTAGAACATTTCTGAACTCTTTCAACAACCATTGGTTTCCATTCATTTTCTTTATTTTTACCTTCCCCATTTCGACAATTTTTCATGGTGCATCATCGCCCAAATGAACCTGTCCAAAATCACCTTGAACATAATCTAGAAAATGTTTCCTATGGGGTGTGGCATGAAATGAAGCTCCTAAATCTACTATCCAAGACTCATACATATTATCTACAGAAAGAATAAAAAAATCTTGTAACACATCACCTGTTACATTTGCTTCCTGATTTTTCTCTTGTTGTCCATCTCTTTGTTTCTTTGGAGCTTTACAGTCTTTCTTCAGATGTCCTTTATTCCCACAATTTCAACACTCTATATTTCCCAGTCTGGATTTGGATCTACCCTTCCTAGAATTTCCATGGTTCCCTGAGCCCTTTCCTCTATCCTTTTGTCTTCCTCTGTTCTCCATGTTTAACGCATTACATGATATCTCGTCTGTGTTTTTCCGTCTCATTTCCTCGCTAAGGATAACACCAACAACATCATCAAATTTTAAGTTGTTTGAACCAGAGACAAAATTAATTAAAGTTATGACCAAGATGTTCCAACTTTCTGGTAATGAGCACAAGATTAGAAGAGCCCTGGCCTCATTATCAAAGTCCACTTTTACAGAAATTAGATGATTAGTAATCGTATTAAATTCATTTAAATGATCTGCAACAGACCCACCTTCTGACATCTTCATATTAAATAATCTCTTCATTAGAAATTCCTTATTGGATGTCGAGTGTTTTTCATATAGTTTAGCCAATGCGTCCATCAACTCCTTCGTTGTATTTTCTTTCGAAATATTGAAATCCACCGACGCTGCCAGACTCAACCATATCATTCCTAGTGCCTTTCTGTCAAGAACCTCCCATTATTTTTCCTCCATGCCCGTTGAATTCTTTGCTATTCCACCCAATGGTAGGATAGATCCTTCTAAAATAAATATTCTTCCATCTGAATCTTCCATAACTGCTAGTTTTGGCCGTTAAATTTCTCGACCCTAAAATTTCCATCTTCTGCCATTGCTCCCACTCGAACCAAGAACCCTCTTTTCCTGCGAGTTACCTTTCACTTTGATACTAATTGTTATAAAAACATGATCGTGGACCAATAAAATAAAAACAAATGAGGAAATAAAACACAGAAGATACACAATACAATAGAGACACAGATATAAGTGGTTCACCCATTTTGGGCTACGTCCACTAGAGAAATTGCGAGGTCCTTCCTTTTTATTATCCAACAAAATGAAGGGATACAACCTACAACACACCCGTTGTAACTTCCTCTTCTTTCTCTCATAGTCTCCTCTATCATAATACAATATTCACAATGATGCATAGACGCAATACATTTCCCTCATAAAAGAGGGTTGCCTTCTAGGGAAAAAAAAAAACTAACATAACTTCTACCATCAAATTTGTGACTTTATAATGAATGGTCTAGATTTACTATGAAATTACAATATACAATTACGAGGAAATTTTTCCTTTAGCGGCCCACTTTTCCCCTGACCCCTCAACCAAGGGGATGAGCCCCCCAGATCCCGCAGGGGGGGGGGGCAAGTCCCCCCTGCAACCCCCTCGCATGGAGGGGTGTACAATATTCTGGGGTGTACAATCTTCATGGGGTATAAACACGGTTGAAAACAAAGACCTATGAATCAAGAAGATAATTGGGCTCCACAACCAATATTCTCTATGTTTGACTTAAAAAAAAAGTTCATGTACACTAGATTCACAATCATAATAAAGAGAGAGACCAAAAAAATGCTCGATTAAATCCAACCCTTCTTGCAATTGGGTAATGATCATAGAAAAGGTGACTAGTTTTGGGGGGAGTATTTTACCGTGATCAAGATGTATGGGATGGAATTTTCTCCTTTCAAACTCCCAAATCCCTTCACACTAGGAATTTTCATACTAGAATATGTCAAGCAATTGATTAAGGTTGACGAAGCTCATTTTTAAAATCCAAGAAAAATAGTCGCATTAACTTCCCATTGTTATAGGAGGTTATGCTTTCATAGATAATAAAGGTGGTAGGGAGGCTACCAAGATTATGAAAATATTGGATTTCCATTTGGACAAAACTTGGAGGTTGTTCGACAACACAAGGTATTCCAACAAGGGACAAACACCTTCAATAACCACTCACACAACCACATCAAAGAAAAAGACACCAATGTTTTTACTTGGTAAAACCCTAATGGAGAAACATCCACGACCCCAACCAATGTGGCCACTTGAGGGAATTTATTAATGCAAAAGAAAAATATTACAAGAGAGTTTCTTGCAATTGATCATCAACAAATGACCCTCCATGCTCTTTAAATAGTGATCATGGACCAATCAAGCTTTAAGAGACATATCAATGTAGCCATTAAGATCGAAGAAAATATGAGTTGTCGGATCACTCTATGTTTAGAACATATTGTGACCGTCGGATTACATAACTACAAATGCATACTAAAGAAACACACTTTAACCTAATGACACATTAGACCAAGTTGATCTTAACTAAATCCTAAGTGTCTAAATATCCTAATATCCTCCCTTAAGAACAACTTGGGATACGATTGAAGGATTTACAAAGGTGACACAATAGGAGAAGGAAGGAGGCATTAGATCCTATCCCCTCTTAATGACAACTTCTTGAAATCCTAACATAGATTGAATTTTGGAAAACTTCACTTCTGTAAGAGACTTTGTGAATATGTTTGCAACTTGATATTATGTAGGGAAAAACAACACTTAAATAACTTGATCATGAATGAGCTTTCTAATGAAGTGCATGTGTAGATCAATGTGTTTGTTGCGATGATGTTGAACTGGATCTTTGGCAAGCTTGATGGCACTTTGATTGCCACACCATAGGGTGATCAAATGTTGTTGTTGGAAAAAACTCTGAAAGGATCTATCGAAGCCACAAGGCTTCTTGACTTGCATTAACCGTTTCTCGGTACTTTGCTTCTGCTGAAGAAAGAGAAATAGTATCTTGTTTCTTACAAGCACAAGTGATAGGTCTAGAACCTAGGATGAAAACATAACCTTCAGTAGACTTTAGATTATCAAGGTCATCATCCCAATTTGAATCAATTTGTTATCGCACATATTGTAGGTTGGGAAAATTCTGACCCAAACCACAAGAGTGTGAAAAATAAGGGATTACCTACCCACTATCACCTTAGATAGACACTCCCCTCACTTTAGTGATGATAAATCACTACAAGGGGAGAATCTTGGTTACTCTAGGGGGATTGACATGGAAAGTGATAAGATGATAGTGAAAACCCCTATAGCTCATATTTGTAGAAGGATAAAGGCTTGGAGATGAAGTCTTGTTGATGAAGGATGTTTGCCAAAGTATTGTGTACCTACGAGACAATGTTAAACATGCTTGGAACAAAACAAAAGATAGATATACAAGCCTTGAATCAAATGGGAACAAGCAAGAAACTTTTCTATCCTAAAATTACAACAGAATATA